>JASDQU010881859.1:53372-64457 GCA_032191745.1 Picea mariana
AAATTACTACATCATGGTGTCATGCAATAAGCTTACTATTGTAGGGTTTCGTTGCTTTCTTTTTTCAAAGAGAAATTGATAGATAGACACACGCGTGAAATGTTCTTCGCCAGATGGTGGTGGTGTCTATGTTCTTTGGACTCGTGGTTGTCTAAACACATTGGTGGCAACAACTCTCTGCGCCTCCCTCTCTGCTACCCAATATCATGAGTTTATGTGTGACAAATACCGTGGCAAGTATGTACAATCTTTTTTAAATATATAATATATAAAATATTACTGCTATACAATAATTTGGGATTATCATGTTTAGTATTTATATTAAAACTCATTTAATAAATATCAAAAAATTCTATTCTCAATTCTAACAATCTTACTTCGAGGGATGTGTATTTTTTCTGAAATAATTGTCGATCTATAGGATTATTTTTAACAACAATTTTTTAAACATTAAATTATAAATTTTCATTTTTTAAATTTTAAATTTAAATAATTTCCATCATAAATCATGAAATTATAATCCATTTTTAAGATTAAAAAACAATCTCTTCTATTGTTCAACAAAGTAGGGACTAGATGTTTCACAATTATTTCCCTTGTTTTGTATAGGAACCCACACAATGATAATTTCTATAGTGATGAACAAATACAGCTTCAAAACAAAACAAAAATAGTACAATTCAAAGAAGGATGTTGGATATTATTAAAAAGGGAGTTTTTCAAAATTTTAAAGAATAATGAAAACAATAAAATATTTATTAGACAAATAAAGCATTTTGAGAAGACAATTTTAACTCATGCTTGTGTGTTGGGATGTCAAGTACTACTCAAAAGAGGGTTTTTCTAAATTTCAAAGAAAAATAAAAAGACTAGAATATTTATGGGACAAATGAGGCACTTGGAGAAGATAATTTTAACCCATGCTTGTGTATGTGATTAAATCCCCGTGAAAAAAGGAAATATGATCAACAAACTTTATACAACATAGATACATTTGATAAATGAAACATTTGGATAAGATAATTTTAACCCATGCTTATGTGTAGCTAAGGCCTAACAACAAATTATATATGGTCAAAAAACCCTATAAAACATGGATAAATTGTAAAGAGTTGTTTACCTTATCGAGGATGGAATAACCTTTGCACAAATGAAGTTGGTGTACACCTTCCCCTAGTTGTGTAAATGGTGCACTGACACAAACCTCCAAAAGTAATTGTAAAATCAAAGATACCAAAGAAGCCTATTGTTAAACAATAAGTTGGATATTCAAACTAATTGTGTGTGCTAATAATTTCACCTCATCAACAATCTAATACCAAACATGTTGATGTTGAAAAAGAAAGCAAAAAATGTTCCATTAATGAAATTGATGTATACTAACTTGATTACTCATTTTCAAGCGACCAACCCAAATGGAATATCATATTATAATAAATGAAATATGACTCAACTCTAGAAACCCATTACCTTATAGCCATACTCATTGGAAATATTCACCACAACACACAACTCCCTCGAACTTGAAGTGCGCCAATTTTTTTTTGTTCTTCCATAACTCAATGACTATTCATCGATTGAGAATGATAAGCCTACCATCTCTACGGTACGTTACAAAATTTTCTACATGACATTTATTAAGTGCATTACCTAAGTATTCTCCTTCCACTCGTGTATTCTTCATTAAATGGTCATTTTCAACCCTATTTGCCACATAACATTTGTATTTGAAGGAGCATCTTCAACTTCAAACTAGGCTTTTACAATCATACTTCAACATTGGACTCTCCAACTACACATTATATTCCAATGCATAACAATTAATTAATTTAATCAAAACCCTTTTTAATTCATTATAAGGCTTTGTCACTAGCAACTTAATAAACCCTTTTCGATTCATAATAATGAAGGACCTTCTCACTTGCAACTTAATATAGCAAGAAAGTTAATTTATAGTTAATTTATATTGTTATCATTCTAAGATAAGGTTTCAATTGTTAGAAAGTTAATTTATATTGTTCCCATGGTAAGATAAGGTTTTATTTGTAATAAAGTTAATTTATATTTGTTTTAATTAGGTCTTAGAGTAAAACTTAAAATTATTTATGATTGGTTAAGAGCTCCTTTTCCTTGAACATAAGAAAACATGATAACATACCAAGACCCAAAGGTGTTTGGCAGGAATGAAAGTCTCACGGGGGCTTCACCTTGTTGACCAATATCTTATCATGTTCATTCATAAAGCTGGGGGTTTTAAAATTGTGAAAAGAAAAGTAAATATATTGTAGGTAATGGGGAGGGGGATGTGGGGTATGAGGGGTTTTATAGTTTTGGGGGGTATAAAAAGAGGTATTTGGTAAAAATAGGGTTTTCTTTTATTGGAAATATGTATTGGGAGGAGGGTCCAACAAAAGGATTTTGGGAGGTATTTATCAATATCTAGTGAAATTAGAGTTTTTTTTTTTAATATCCCACAAATGTATGTGCTATTTCACATGTTCATTGAGTAGAGACCCCGTGGAAAGTCTTCCCCCTTATTAATCAGTAGTGAGTCATTTTAGGTGATGTGGTTTTCCTTGAATAATGGTGATGAGTTAATTTGCATTCACGGATAACAGTCAATGATGGTTGTCCTCACTATTGGTTGACAAGAGAGTTATGATAAGTTTTGTCGCCTTCATAAAAACGAAGAAGAAGATAAGGTGTCTAGTTTGTTGACAATGTCACTTTTCAATAGGTAAAAAATCACACAATAAAAAGTCACAATTATCACACTAATGTATAAATATTGTACATGGTTATTTTTGTTAATATCAATCTAATAGAAACTTTGTCAAGCTAAATAATTGTGTTATTGAAAAAATATATAAATGCATTTATTTTAATTATTTTAATTAATTAAAAAATATTTTAAACTTGATTATCATCCATTGAGACCAACTTTGGTTTATGAAATTTACAAAGTAAAATGAATTTCTTTGACTTATCAAATTGTTTTTTATGATCAAATAACTTGGAAATGAAATTTAACTCGTCACATCTATGTTGTGATTGTGTTATTTTTGTTAATACAATTTTTTGGAATGCCCCTTTCGAATTATTTTCAAAACAAAAAAGTAAAATTTTTTAGTAAACACATTTCTTAGTAAAGATGGTTAATGAATATTAATACATGCAGATAACATAGTTGTAGAAGTTATCCTAAGACACCATAAGATATTGTTGTTTCACGCATATTCACCCACACAACATGTCCCACAAATGAAGAGGAGGAGTTTGAGCAAGAAGTCATACTTACCTTGCAATCAATCAACCATTATATTAGTAAGAGACACCACTCCCTTATCCCATTAACATAAGAATTATAATATGTTAGAACTTATATTTTATCAAAAACCAATCTTTATTATTGTATAAAAGAAAGTGAAATTTCTAACTAAATAACCATGGATTATCATTTGAATCCTTGAAAGAAAACTACTAATTTATTGGCATAGGTCCTATTCACAAGGATGATATGTAATACCAAATTGTCCAACCTTGACAATGTGCATAAGTATTTTCAATATGAAGATGTAAGGACTCGTAATCATTATAAGCATGAGTTAAAGAAAATTTACATGACACCAAAAATGCAAAACAAAACCAAATTATTACACATGTTACGATTTGGTAAACTAATTATAAAAGCATATTTGCGTAAAGATTTTCTATTCACTTGTGGAAATGTTTGAGCCAGATATCCCGTATTTATTAATATAGCCAAGGTTTGAGCTATGTAAATTGTATATCGAAATTATTAATAAAAAAGAAATTTTTGGTTGCGATACGAGAGGGATGGTAACACTGAGGGACTATAATTCCACGAGAGAGGGGGATAAAGGGGGGCCAAGGGGTTACCCATTTATATTAATCCAAGTCATTTCATATTAAAGTTTACCTCCTTTGAAATATGAAAATAGACTATTTAATGATGTAAGAGTGGTAGGTGGAAAAAGTCTTCTCACTAATTTATGACAACATGGGTTGAGTACAACCACCTTTTTGGAAATGTGAGAGTCAAAGCTTGCATGCACGAAAAGGAAATTTGAGTGCCTTTTTGGGACAACGAAGGGTGTTGCGTAGTAAAAATAGTATCAACCATGTTTTGCTTGTAGGTAGCCATTAGAGGGATGTGTTTATGTTGAAATTGTGGGTTGTGTGCTTGTAAATTGGGTTGTGCGTCCATGGTGTATTTTCTTGTTGAGGAATTGGCTCAAGAGCCTTGAGAGGAATGTTGTGAACACTCTTGGAACAACTGAGATACCTGGAGTCCCCACTTGTGAGATTTTTTCTGGACAWACATGTGCACTGGTGACCCGGATTTAARAGAGGAACGAACTGATTAACAGACTGAATACAATAAACACAGATATAGGAAGAATAACACAAATATCCAGTGAACAATATCTTCTATTAAATAAAGAAATAGACTGAACTATAAAACTGCAGAACTTAAACTTGCTCGAATGGTGGTAGTTATCTCTGAGAAGAGATGTGGTTGTTACGTGCATCCGTCTAAGAATGGATTACAATGAGGCTCCATAGGCCCTTTTCATATTAATCATAAATGTCAAAACCCTAGACATCCAAAACCCTAACCCTAGAAGGTGAAACGTCAAAAGTCATGTGGACCTTATGGGTAAGTTGGTGTAATTTGGTACCTCAACTTCCAAGGGTCATAACTTTTGCATACAACCTTCGTTTTAGGTGCGTGATAGCCCGTTGGAAAGGTCTTTTAGAGAAATACACATTTCGTCGTCAGACTCTGACCCCGTCTACAGTCTTACTATGGTGAGCCAAAAAAAACAATATTTAGGGCCCCAAAGCAGCCCTAAAAGTAAAACAAGATGTGCTGACATGAAAACATACAAAATAAGCCAGTTGGATTAGGCGAGAGGCCACCCGTATCCACCTGGAGAATGTGTGAGGCTTCAAACAGCCCCAAAAGTGTAGAACTCACAATTATAAAGCAGTACATAAAGACATGCTGAACAAAAACAGACACGAGGAGCCCATTGGAATAGGTGGGTGGCCACATCCACCTGGATCAATCCTCCCCCCTTAAGAAGCAATGGTCTCCATTGCGTTGAGTTCCCCCATCAGGTGAGGAAACTTATGTTGGATTTGGCCCTGGGTGAGCCATTTGCCTTGGTGTAGGAGTTTCCCTGCCTTGACAACTCAATAGAGCTGGATCCACTGCTGGAGAGTGCCCTTGACCTGTGTATCCACAATCTGATCGATGGATGCTTGTTCCATGCAGTCAAAGTTGAGCTTTGTTGGCGTCATTTGNAGAGTTGGATCCACTGCTGGAGAGTGCCCTTGACCTATGTATCCACAATCTGATCGATGGATGCTTGTTCCATGCAGTCAAAGTTGAGCTTTGTTGGCGTCAGTTGTTCGGTGATCTCAAAGGTGTCTAATAATAGTGGAAAATATGGACAAAGGAGGTCCACATTAAATATTGGATGTAGACCAATGAAGGGTGGAGTGTTGAGCTCAAAAGCATTGTTACCCACAACCTTGGTGATAGTGTAAGGCCCATAACGAATTGGGTGAAGCTTCTGATTGGGCTCGGTGAGATGCTCCTTCTGCAAATGAAACCAAACTTTGTCGCCAACCTGAAACTGGTGTGGTACCCTGTGTTGATCATGGCGTTGCTTGTACTTAGCATTTGATTTCTGAAAAATCTCTTGGACCTATTGGCGGATGTGTTGAATCCTCTCAATGAATCGGGTGACTTTGTCGATCGTGGACTGATCAGGGGAAGAGTCTGTCTGTGCGGTGGCCAGAGGAAGTGCAACATCAATGGGTCCCAAGGGTTGGAATCCCAGACCCACCTGAAATGGGTTTTGGCCAGTGGAACTATGGAGAGCCCTATTGTAGTTGTGTTGCACATATGGAAGACTCTCGTCCCATGTACGTGGATGATTAGAATTATACATGCGCGGGATGTGCACAATCATCTTATTGACGACCTCGGTTTTCCCATCGGTTTGGGGGTGGAAAGCAATGGATTTTGTGAGCTTGGTGTCCAACAGAGACCAGAGACTTGACCAAAAGGTGTTGAGGAACCTATCATCTCGGTCGAAGATGATGGTGTGTGGTATCCCAAAGTGGACCCAAACCCGTTCGAAGAAGAGCTTGGCAGTCTCTATCGCTGTGACATTCTTCTTACAGGCTGTGAGGATGGCCATCTTCGAAAATCGATCAATGACCACAAACATGCAGTCATTCCCATGCTTGGTGGATGGAAAACTAGACATGTAATCCATTGATATGGATTCCCACGGCTTCTCGGGAATAGGAAGAGGGGTGTATAAGCCTTGATTCTTGATGGTTGGCTTGGCAATGGTGCAGGCAGTGAAATATCTGATATACTTGTTGATGTCCTATCGAAGTTTTGGCCAATAGAAATGTTTCTGAAGAACGACCACAGTTTTCTCTACGCCAAAATATCCTGCCACCGATTGTAGTGGGCTTCCCGAATCAACTTTGCGCGCTCTCTTGTAGGAACACAGTGATGGCCTAGGTGGCATAAGAGTTCGTCCTGAATATAAAAATCAGTGACAGTGGTGCCTATACCCAAGAGCTAATATGTGGTGGTGAAGTCTTGATCTTGTTGATAAATTTAGGGCCACTCTGATGCTTCATGTCCACGGGACTGGAGCACAGTGGTGAGTGCAGCCACAGGAGGTCGACTTAGGCAGTCAACGACACGATTGGAGATACATGTCTTATACTTGATGTTGAGATGGAACTGTTGCAGGTAGGTGGACCACTTCTGATGGCGGTCGTTCTGCGATTTCCCCTGTGTCTGTGTGAACTCTAGAGGCTTGTGATCAATGTGTATGATCGTCTCTTTCCCCACGATGTAATGTTTCAATTGACAACAGGCTTGTACAATGGAATACATTTCCTTGTCATAGTTGGGGTATTTTCAGACAGTATCGGAGAGTGTCTCACTATGGCATGCCATAGGATTCCGATGTTGAGTGAGAACTGTGCCCACAACATAGTCAGATGCATAAGTCTCAATATCGAATGGGTGTTGCAGATCGGGCAAGGAGAGTACTAGAGCTGAGCACAAGCGATGTTTCAGATCATTGAATGCTCGTTGTTGCTCCTTCCCCCATACGAACTTGGCCTTGCCACCGGCCTTGGTCACGTGGATAAGGACCCATGCAATATGGGAGAATCCCAACATGAACCGTCGGTAGAAATTGGCTAGACCCAAGAAGCTCCGAAGCTCAGTCAGTGTGGTCGGGGCTGGCCAGTCACAGATGACTTGGATCTTCGCTGGATCAACATGTACCTCATGCTCATCAACAATGTATCCCGGGTATTGGACCCTGTTCATGCCAAAAGAGAATTTTTCTAAGTTGTCATAAAGCTTGTGYTGTCGTAGAGTGCTCAAGAYCTGTTGAATATGCCGCATGTGCTCCTCCCATGTTCTGCTGAAGATGAGGATGTCATCCAAATATAATACYACAAAGGAGTTGGGGAAGGGTCTCAATACATTATCCATMAACCTCATGAAAGTGGTTAGTGCATTTATTAAGGCAAAGGGCATGACTAATCATTCATAGAGACCTTCTTTAGACTTGAAGGTTGTCTTCCAGACATCAGTTGGTTCGATGGGAACCTGGTGGTMGCCAGACTTCATGTCGATMTTGYTGAAGAACTTGGCCCCCTTGAGTTGGTCAACAAGGTCATCAATCCTRGGAATGGGGTAGCGGTTTCTAAGTGTGATTTTGTTTAAGGCTTTGTAATCAATGCAKATTTTCCAAGTCTCATCCTTCTTCTGCACCAGTACAATCGGGCTTCCACAAGGGGAGGAGTTGGGTCTGATGTGCCCCTTTTGAAGAAGCTCTTGGATCCGATGCCTGATTTCGTCATTCTCCATCAGTGAGCGCCAATAGACTGGCCCATTAGGTAGAGGTGTGACGGGGGTCAGATCAATGGGATGCTTGACTTGGTAGTGTGTCGATACCCCTGTAGGTGAGGCAAAGATGTCTCTGTATTCTTCCACGATCCCATCCACTTGATTCTGCTGCAAAGAGAGGCGTTGTGTAGAGGCCACAGATGTGGCGGCGACCTTCTTCTTACTATGAGCACGAATCACAAAGAAGATGAACTTCTCGGTCTGTGAAATGACCTTACTGCATTGCTTGGCAGAGATTAAAGAAATACCAGTAGGCGATGCCACCTTTGGGATCATGTACAATTGTCTACCCAAAGTAATAATTACATTGCGGGGTCTATATTCATACACAGGATGACGCTTCCACAAATATGGTTTTCCTAAAAGAACATCACAAACTTCAAGGGGAGAAATCTCACACAATACCTCATCTTTGAAAGGCTTGATTCCGTAGCGAAGACAACATTGTTGGTTGATGAGGAGATCTCTCCCTTGACGAAGCCAGTCGATGGTGTAGGGTTGTGGGTGTGGTGTCATTGGCAAGTCCAGCCACTTGATGATCTCTACTGAAATCAGGTTCTTCTGACTACCATTGTCGACAATGAAATGAAGCGGATCCCCCTTGACCCACATCTGTGAGTGAAAGAGGCATTCTCCTTCCTCTGGTTCTTTTGGTTATCTTGGTCAGAATTTGGTGGTAATGATCGTGGCACTAGGTTTAGCATCAATAATCTTCTTCCCTCCTTCATGATTTGACTCGGAATAAGAATCAKCCTCTGACTCGGAAGCCTTTAGCTCGGCCACAAGGGACTTCTTGGAGTGACATTCATCAATGTTGTGCAAAGAAATTTTATGGTACTCACACCATTTTCTCATGTCCTTCTTCGTATTTTCATTGCCCTTCTTGTGTTGTGGCTTGGACAGATTGTCCTGAGGGTGGCCATCTCAACTTGGTCCTTTGTTGTGTGGGTTTGGGCTACCTTTTCCATGCTTTGGCTGTGAGGGGTTTGAAGATCCAAACTCTCGTTGTTTCTGCTTAAACTTATGCTCAATCTTGACATTGTATCTATAAGTCGTGCCCAACGAGGCGATGTCCAGGAACTCCATTTCTGTTTGAATGTATCGATGCAAACAACCACAGTATTTGAGCGCCAGATGATGCTCAGAATCTTTGATACCCAATTTGGTGCGTAGGGTATGGAAAATATTGGTGAAGTTTGGTACTGTCTGGTCTATTTCTTGACGTAGGGTGGTCCATCTAGTGTACTGGTCCTCGTTGATTCCAACAGGGTAGTACTGTTCTTTAATGGCGTCCCAGAAGGAATCCCATGTAGGGGCCACCACAAAAACTATACATTCCTCCACGACCCTTTTCTCGGAGTAAGTATCCCACGAGTGTTTCACCTGGGGAACAACCTTGAGAAGTGCAAAAGTGATCTTTTCCCTCTCGAAAAAGTTGTGGACCGAAAATATCCTTCAAGCAGATTCAACCATTTATCTACAACATCCGCATCTATCAGTCCTTCAAATAATGGAATATCAAAATTTACCTGTACCTTGAAGGGGGTTGTATGGCCGCTTGATGAAGATTCTTCTCCTATGGGTAGTCGTCGAAGGATCTACACGAAGTTGTCCATCATTTTGTTCCTTTGTCACGTGAGGGATTCCTCGAGCAAAATTTTAATGGGATATCCTGCTCCATCATCTTTCTTTTCGTCTCCCATGGTTTGTTGTTGGGCTCGGCGCGACCGATTTGGTAATGGCTCGATGGGTTCGAGTCCCAACTTCTTGTACCTAGACCTTGTTGGGGACATGCACGAAGAAAAATAAATGAAGAGGAGAATGTTATGATATCAATGATCCATATTTAGGAGTGGAACGAACTGATTAACATACTGAATACAATAAACACAGATATAGGNCTAGACCTTGTTGGGGACATGCACGAAGAAAAATAAATGAAGAGGAGAATGTTATGATATCAATGATCCATATTTAGGAGCGGAACGAACTGATTAACATACTGAATACAATAAACACAGAGATAGGAAGAATAACACAAATATCCAGTGAACAATATCTTCTATTGAATAAATAAATAGGTTGAATTGTAAAATTGCAGAACTGAAACTTGCTCGAATGGTGGTAGCTATCTCTAAGAAGAGATGTGGCTGCTATGCACATCCGTATGAGAAGAATCGATTACAATGACGCTCCATAGGCCCTTTTCATATTACTCATGAATTCCAAAACCCTAGACATCCAAAAACCTAACCCTAGAAGGTGAAACCTCAAAAGTCATGTGGGTCGTATGGGTAAGTTGGTGTAATTTGGTACCTCAACTTCTAAGGGTCATAAATTTTGCATACGACCTTTGTTTTAGGTGCGTGATAGCCCGTTGGAAAGGTCTTTCAGAGAACTACACATTCTGCCATCAAACTCTGGCTCCATCTACAGTCTGATTGTGGCGAGCCAAAAAAAACAATGTTTAGGGCCCCAAAATAGCCCTGAAAGTACATTAAGATGTGCTGACATGAAAACATACAAAATAAGCCAGTTGGATTAGGCGAGAGGCCACCTGTATCCACCTGGAGAAGGTGTGAGGCTTCAGACAACCCTAAAATTTTAGAACTCACAATTATAAAACAATACAGAAAGACGTGTTGAATAAAAATGGACACGAGGATCCAGTTGGAATAGGTGGGTGGCCACCAATATCCACCTAGATCAACTAGAGCCCTAGAGGGAAGTGGGAAGGATCGAGGGACTACATGGTAGAGAATGGGATCCCATACCTTAGGTTGTGTGGTTTGAGTGGAAATAAAGCTGGAAGATTGGAATGTAAAATACCCACTAGAACTTTCCTTCTATCTCTGACGAAAATTCTAATTTTTAGATGTTGAGTCACTTTGGAATTTATCCAAACAACTATTTGGTCTCTTGTTGTAGGTACAATATAAGAATTGTCTGAGTGATATGTAAGGAAATAACACACCTCAATTAACCAACAATGTAATTTTGGTCATATAGGAAATGTAATAGGAAATATTGATCTATTTATTCAATACCCTCAAATATGTGGTTTTGATATATTCATACAAACATCATGAAATATCATAACT
>JASDQU010881862.1:3211-32596 GCA_032191745.1 Picea mariana
ACAATGAAACTAATGAACATTGAATAAAAATGAGGAAAGAGAGAAAACCACATGGGAAAAAAAAAACTCCTCAAAAGACAATGCATCAAAAGAATAAAAGGAAGTTTCTAGGCAACTATGTTCTTCACTCCAAGACGATCCCGTAAAGTCTGAAACTTTAGCTCGGTGAAGTTCTTGGTGAATAAGTCGACGGTTTGTTCGGAGGAATGAAAGAACTGTAGATCAATGATTGTGTCATGTACTAGATCTCTAATGAAATACATGTGGACCTCAATGTGTTTGGTTCATTGTCATTGTACTAGATCTCTGGAAGATATCGGTGTACTTTGATTGTCACACCATATGAAAATAGGACAATGAAATTGGATACCAATCTTGGTAACGAAGTGTTGAAGCCAAAGTGCCTGAATGACACAATTGACTACTCCTATGTACTCGGTCTCTGTGAAAGATAAAGAAATGGATGATTGATTCTTACTTGACAATAAATGAAGATGTAATGATTGAGTGAGCAATCACAACAGGCTCCCTTCCTTGGTGGATAGAAAACTAAATTGCCAGGGCCCTATGGGAAAAGGAGAGTAACATTTGTCCCTTGTTATAGATGAGAAAAAAGGGAAAATCTCCATCTATCTCATGGAATTATGGTCTAGCTAGGGGGTGTAAAATTGAGGAATACTCAAAGAGAAAACTGTGCCTATGGTTGGGTGGAAAAGAGCACCCCTTTCTGTAGTGGTTGACTAATTTCAAATTTCAGATAAGTGTGACTCTGAGTTTCTATGTTGCCTTGGTTGTTTTTTTGTAATATGCATTTTTTTCTTGATATAGATGATGGAAACTTCTTTTAGCTTGTTTGAATGGTAGAATTTGTGGCTCTGATGGCCTAGCAGCCTAGGAAATTGGAAGCAAAGCTTGAATATCATATTTTGTAGATCGTTTTCTGCCCACCTCTATTTAGAGAAGGAGAATTGTTAGTAATGAGTTTTAAATGAATTTGGGAGCATAAGACTTTGACCCCTATGTTGGTTGGAAAGTCCTCAAGGGACTATTTAGGGACCAAACATTGAAATATAGAGTCGGGACAGACTCTATGGGATAACTCTAGACCTGTCAATTCCTTAGAATTATCTTTATCTTGTTACGAGATTTGGATTCTGAATTGAAAAGCACTTCCTTCAAACCATTTTCCGTAGTGACCAGAGGCTCAAGTTGGTGACCTTAACCAAACCTTGGATAATATTTAAGAGTGTGGTCCTCGGGGCTTATCAAAGCCCCATATGATCAAGACCCTGGAACCCTACACTACTCTAAAAGAGAGCTAAGCCTTCTAGGCTTTGAGACTTCAGAGCTCCAGGACTTCGAGATGTTGGAACCTAGCAACATTCAAATCCCACCAAAGGCAACCTATCAAAACGGTGGCCAGAAAGTTGACCGGCAACTGGCGGTTTTCTATCTGTTGTTGTCATATCTACTTTATCATTAAACCCTGACCAGATTTTCAGTCCTGAAGTAACACGAGCCATAAATCTAAGTATCTCCGAGATCTTTCATGACAATTGGATATAAGTTACGGTCAAATTTGGCATTGACTCACTCCATGAATGAAAAGACATTAAACAGTGGGAACTCCTGAATTTCGAAGTCGCAAAGTAATGTGAGTCATAGATCTAAGGATCCTTCGGGATATCTCTCAACCATTAGATCGAGCCTCATGGTAGGGTAAGTGATAATGTTGACCAACAGCAAGAATTTGTATCCCCTTTATGACATTTCTGGTAGATAAACCTTCGAGACTTAAATGGGATAAGACCTATAAGGGATGTGAGATCGTGAAATCTTGCAGTGGTGAAATCTCGCCAACCGTCAAATCGAGGGGAGGAATTCAGAGACATTGTGGAATGTTGATCGAGGGTTCGTTAGGAACCTTTCTCAACCATTCGACCAACTAGTGGGAGACAACATAGACACTTCACCGAAGTCTTACTTCGGGAGTCCGAAACCTCAGAACTCTAGGACTTCGAGACTCTGGGAGTTGTGAGGATATAGAATGGTGCATTAAACGTCGAAGTGTCGAAGTACATGTGTGTGGTGTCCAACCTCAGTGGGACAGGTCACGTACGCCATGATGATGTGGCATCATGGGATTGATCGCGAACTANATAGAAATTCCACCATAGAATTTGGACTGGAAAGTGTTCTTCAAAATTCATAACTTTGGGGAAGTTTGTAGACCTATACACTTCAGAACTCTGGGAAAGTTTGTAGACATGTACAAGAATACCGAAGGGGCCGAGGGCCTGTCATCTGCAAAGGCTCGGAAGATATCCCCTACAACCGCCCCTTCAGTGGCCATGTCATCGCTAGAGGATGACGACCAAGGTCATGTCAGTGCCATGTAGGATGGTATGAATGAGGTGGAGACATGTGGGTGCCACGTGGCCTTTGACTAATGATTCCCTAAGAAGTTAAGGGAGCCATAAATTTCGACTCGGAACTCGGGTTTGGACGAGTTTATAGTCATTGGAAAGCTCTCGGAGGGAAAAAGGCAATGGTTCCTTTATTCGACGAACTCAGAGAAGTTGTAGGAAGGTGAAAATTTTATACCACGTTCCTTAAAAGGCTACTTAGGGGATCGAGTGTGTGACAATTAATATTTTTGTGAGCTACGGCATGGATATTTGAAACTTTACATGTAATGTAAATATTTTTATTTAATAAAGAAAGGCCAAACAACTGACTGCGGTGTGGAGCACTAATATGGACCATGATACCATGAGTGGAAACTGGTGAGGGAATGGAAAATTACCTTGCTTACCCAAATACTTAACCTTCACCTAAGAGATCCTTAGTGCCTTACTTCATTTTAAAGTATATTAGCTCCCTTTTTTTCGTATCCCAATTAGTTAGGTAATGAGGAGATGCCCAATGTTTGAGCAGTAATACCCACATTCATGAAGATACGGGGGAAAATGGTTGGATCAGTTGAATACTTTCATCTAGAAGTACAATAAAGTATCACCTCGTTTTAGGGGATAATCCTCAGAGGCTTCAGGAATAAGTAAGAGAAAGAATAAGGGGGGGGATTTACCAAAAAATAGGGGAGCAACGCATGAACTGTGTACGATCTGGAGGAAGAAAAGAGATCATAGGAAAAGAGAGATCATGCAAGTGAGTTCGCTGTTGAAATCGATCTTAGAGAAACCCAGACCCGACTTGAGCATAGAGGGTCGTAAATTTGATGTTTGTTGGGATAGGAATTGGCACTGAGAGGGGAGGGTTTTGAGAGATTACAAAGGTGGTGAAGGTACGCCCTTGTGAAATTATATCCAGTTGGGAAAGCTTCTAAGAGGTTGATGGTGGCCCTAGTATCGGTGGGTAGAGAGACTCTTGTTGATGTTTGTAAGTGAAGGAGAGTGGCCTTCACATCTAACCTAATATTTTCTGAGAGAAACTTGAGTTTTCCTAGTGGTATCATGGTCTAGCATGGGGATGGCTTGTTGTAGAAATTTTATATGTAGCAGAGCCTATGAGTGGGTGGAAAAGCGCTCACCTCGGTCGGTTTTCACAACCAACAACTTTTGAACAAATAAGTATACATGTATGATTAATGTGTTTGATGCTTGTCCCATTTAGCATATTTATGTGCTTGTGTCATTATAGAACTGTATGAATTGTGAGTAGAGATTAAGAGAGAGGGACTGGATGTATAACGTGATTTCTTGGCATGCAATGATTATTCCTTGTTGGTTATTGTCTTCATGAGGTTGAAAAATGGATAGAAGGAGTCTATGTATTTTACTCCTAAGATGTTCAGTAAATTATTCTCTGATCAATTTTCATGAAGTAGATGTGTTGTAAATGCCTATGGATGAAAACCCATTTCTGTAAACTTGAATGAAGGGTATGATATTGTAGTTTCCTACAAGTTGGGAAACTCTGCATGTTGGTTTATATTCTATTCAAAATGTGGGTGGATGACCTCAGTCTCGAGGATAATCTCTTAGAAAGAAGAACTGAGTGAAGAGTTTATTCACTTGGGGGGAATTGTTGTTTTCCCATGAATTTCCATCTTTTAAGTCTTGGATATGACCAAGATCTGTTAGAGGTTCACCCTATTCATCCTTTGGGATTCAATGTTGGGGATGCGAATAATAGATTTTCCCCTTTCTCTCCTTAATGGAAATTGTATTAGCGCACAAATATTAGAATTATGGGTTGGGAGATCCCACTAGAACCCTGTAGTTACTTTTATTTCAAAATTCTCGAGCACGAAGTTAAGTAGAGGACCCTAAAATTGGTGAGGTCATGCTAACGAAAATTCTACATGGTAGTGATGTGAGATCCATGTCACTAGTTAGGTAGTGAGGATCTAGTGGACTTTGTCGTCGGTGATTCCAGAGTGGCAAGCCATGAGGATGGATCTAAATGGTGGATCAGTGCAGCGAAACCATAAGTTACAAGGTGAAATCGAGCTTTTTTCCTAAGTGTCGAGAGTTAACCTTGACGCTTCATCAAAAGTAGAGAGTAAATATCGATCGTCCATCAGAAAATCAGGCACTATAAATATCTGGAGGCATGGCACAAGGTTAAGTCGTAGGCATGAGCTCAAAAGAATGAGAGTCATTGATCGTGGTTGATATTTACCATTATATCTATCGAGGTCTAGTAAACCCCAATTAAACCATCGAGTAGTTTGAGGACCCACATAGATCTAGGTTGTTGATTGGAACATATGTCCATTATCTAATTTGATGGGTGATTATGTTGCCTCGTGAGGGCCAAGTGTAGAAGGGGATTCCACTTCAGCTTGTTTAGTCAACATGCCACATTGGCATGCCATGTCAGGAGAAGGCGATTAAAAGATTGACATGTGGCAATTGGGAACAAGTGGGACCTGCAACGGTCTCGAAAGAAAGGATCGAGATATATTCAACTCGATACCAAGACTTTATCTTGACTGTCCATCAAGCATCAAGAACTTGATATTGATCATTCATTGGAGGTTAGCAGATGAGAAGTCTTTCCAAAGAAGTGAATCCAAAGAGACGAACATGATAGCTTTTCTTTCAGGTTGCAGGGAGAACTATGAAATAGTTTAGATTGGTTTTTCAATGCATGGAATCCTATGGAGGAACTCTGACTACGCTGCGGGTTCTGGAAGGACTTATGCATGAGTCTATTTGTCGCCCAAATGGAAATGTATGATAGTGTTTGTCTGGAAATATTGCATACTGTGGGCTATGGGATGAAACCGTTTCTTGTTGCATTGTCCTGTCTGACAAAGATTCTCCGATAGAGTGAGCCCAATCATGTCATAGGTCGTGACTTTCGGGAAGAGAAACGAGCGAACAAAGTTGTCGTCCTAATTGGGATTTTTAGAAAAGGGAGATCATGATAGTCTTATGGGATTTAGAAGCACAAAATCTTGTGTTTAAATATTGAATAGCAGATCCACGCCAGCGGGATGTGGAAGGTCCATGTGAAAGGATGATGTCACTTGTGAAAAGTGCCTTAGAACCTCTAGAAGGCCATATCTTTCTAACAGAGCTCGGATTTGAGTATGGTTATAGTTGTTGGAAATCTCTTGAGGAGTAGAATCAATTTGTAAGATTAGAATTGGAGTTAGATTAGTAGTTAAGAAGAGAAATTTGGTATGCCCCACCATCTTAAGGAGGTATAGGGGGTTGGGTGTGTTACAAAGTGGTAATAGATCAGAGTTCAAATACTAGGCCTTAATGGGATAGAAATCAACAACGAATATCTATTTGCAAAGGCCAAGATGAGCCTATTGAACACTTATGCACTAGAAAATCACATACTAACTGAGACAGGAATGCCAAGAGAGACACACCTAGTGAAGACTCTTCTACAAATTCCTCCAGTAAGAAAACCAATACTTTTGGAGAATTTTCCAATAGTGAGACTAGTTCAAGTACACATAAGAAGAAGAAGAAGAAACATGCAAGAAGTTCTTTAAATGAGGAATTTAGAAAGGCAAAATGACCAACATTTAATGGAGAAATCAAGAAGGGTGAAGAAGCAGAGGCATGGCTACTATGAATGAAGAAGTACTTCCGAGTACACAATTACTCAGGAAACGTGAAAGCAAGGGTGGCCACCTTTAAGTTAATCGGAGGGGCTTCCATTTGGTGGGACGACCTCAATAATGTAAAACGGATCAATTAGAGTAAGCTAACCTAGAATTCATTTGAGAAGTACTTTAGGAAGGCATGCCTGTCAGAAAAAATATTATGATAGTAAGGTTAAGGAATTCCATGATCACAAGCTAGGGCAGCTCACCATGGATGGATATGTAAAGATATTCATAGAACTCTTGAGATATGTCCCTTACATTAAGGATGATAAAGTAAGAATCCAATGCTTTCTCAGTGGACTGCCACAGTCCTTTCAAGACCAAATTGAGTTTGATGAGCCTAACACCCGTGATGACACCATATGAAAGACCAAGTACTTCTATGAGCAATCAAAGCATAGGCATGAGCCTCATAAGAATTGGAAAAGGAAGGACAAGAATGAATTTAAGAAGAATGGATTTAAGTTAACCTAATATAAGAGTTCAAGAAAAAGTGCTCAGTCTAGTCACCCCACTAAAAGTGTGCACCAACAAAATTATCCATCTCAAAGTGGTAATAAACCAGTAGAACCCACAAAGGAAAAGGTAGAAGAGCATAAGAAAGGGCCATTAAAGTGTTGGGGTTTGGAGAAGCACACCTGCTAAGGGATTTCCCACACAGGCAAAATGATCATAGGAGGATTTACAACGTTGAGGAGGCTACCATTGTTAATGATGTAGCCAGAAGTGTATCACATATTTATGCAATTTTTGGGAATCGGTTAGCAGACCACCAAGCTTCAATAATGGAGTTGGAGGTTTAATTTCTAAATGACCTATTTCAATTTTAATTGATCTTGGTTCTAACTTAAGTTATATTGCACCACAAATTGTTGAGGCGTGTGTTTTACAAAAAATAAAGCATGCAAAGTCATGGTTATTTAGCCACAAGAACCAAGAGAAAGGTGAATGAAGTAATTGAATCATGTCCATTTGAAATGAATGGATTGCATACACAAGCAGCTTTGAATATTCTACACCTGGGGTCATATGATATGATAATTAGCATGAATTGGTTGGTAGCCCATAAAGTGAAATTGGACTATTTCAATAAAATCATGGAATGTGAAGATGATGAGGGAAACAAGAGAGTATTACAAGGCATCCAAAAACCTATAATGGTGAAATAAATATCAGAATTATAGATTGAGAAATATAGCAGAAAGGGGTGTCCATTATATTTTATATAGGTGCTAAATTGAATAGAAAATAACAAGGTGAAAATTGAAGATCACCTAGTGTTGTATGAGTTTAGGGACGTGTTTCCGGAAGAAATCCCAGGACTACCTCTTAAAAGGGATATTGATTTTTCCATAGATCTTATGTCAGGATCAGTGCCTACATCTAAGGTACCTTACAGGATGAGCACACCTGAATTGGTGGAGATGAAAATACAATTGAAGGAAAAGTTAGATAAGGGGTATATCAGACCGAGTGTATCCCCGTGGGGAGCACCAACACTATTTTTCAAGAAGAGGGATGGTACCCTTAGATTATGTATCGATTATAGGAAACTAAATAAGCTGACCCTCAAAAATAAGTATCCATTGGCGAGGATCGATGTTCTCTTTGATCAACTAAGAGGAACCATCGTATTTTCCAAATAGATTTGAGGTTCAGATATCATCAAGTCAGAATCAAGAATGAGGATATCCATAAGACTGCAATTAGAACAAGGCATGGGAACTATGATTTTGTGGTGGTGCCATATGGGCTTACCAACACACCAGCCACATTTATGTGTTTAATGAACGACGTTCTCATCAAGTATTTGGACAAGTTTGTCTTATTTTTTATTGATGACATTCTTATTTCATATAAGACCAAGGAGGAGCATCTCATATTGGTACTGCAAGTGTTGAGAAAAAACTAGTTGTATGTTAAGTACAACAAGTGTGACTTCTTCCAACAACAGATCCAATACTCGGGTCATGTAATCTCAGAGCATGGAGTGGCATTAGACCCAGAAAAGATCAAGGCAATCATGGTTTGGCTAGCCCCTAGAAATGTATTTGAGGTGAGATCATTTATGGGATTGGTTGGATATTACAGAAGGTTTATCCAAGGATTTTGAAAGATCGACCACCTAATCACCTCATTGCAAATAAAGTGAGTGAAATTTGTGTGGTCAACAGACTGTGAAGCATCTTTTAACTAATGCCTCTGTATTGAAGATTGCAGATTCTGACAAAGGTTTCTTGGTCTGTACAGATGCTTGCAAAGAAGGACTCGGTGGAGTTATCATGCAAGAATGGAAGGTGATCGGTTATGAGTATAGGAAACTAAATAAAAATTATCAACATTAGGTTACTCATGATTTGGAACTTGCAGCTTTTGTATAGAATTTGGGGATGTGGAGACATTACTTGCTTGGGAGAATATTTGTCTTAATGATAGATCATAGTATGTTGAAGTATTTGTTCGATCAACCTCATTTAAATGATATACAAGCCAAGTGGATGGATCTCATTAGAGAGTTTGATTTTGAAATCAGAGGCATTAAAGGGAAAGAGAATCAAGTGGCAGATGCACTCAACTAGAGTATGCACATAATACACTTAGCAGCAGTTAGTGTATGTGAATCTGATATAAAACAGAGAATCAATTTTTCCCTACAGAATGATGAATATTTCGAGCTAATAAGGGTAAGCCTAGAGCAAGATCCAATAGTTCTGAAGTGTGAAGGTTATCATCTCCTTGAAGATGGATTGATAATGTAAAAGAACAAATTGTACATACCCAATTCAGTCGAGTTGAGGAGGTTCATAATGGATGAGTTCCATAAGAGGCCTTATGTAGGTCAGCTGAGTTATCCTAAAATGATAACAACGGTGAAGAAATTTTACTATTGGCCCAAAATGAAGAAAGATATTGCAAAGTATATCACTAAGTGCTTAGAGTGTCAAGATGTCAAAGTTAAACGTAGGCATCCAGCAGGATTGTTGCAACCAGTACAAATACCAGAATGGAAGTCGGAGGTCATATTCATGTACTTCATCATGGTATTACCAAGGACAACTAAGCAACGTGATGCAATCATGGTGGTGGTGGATAAGTTGAGTAAGGAAACTCACTTTGTCCCAATTAAATCCACTTACAAAGAACTATATGTTGCAAATGTTTTCATGAAGAAAATTTTCAGATTGCATGGCATGCCCAAGATAATTATTTCAGATCGAAATGTAAAGTTCACATCCACTTTATGGAAAATTTTACATGAAGGATTTGGGACACAATTAGCTTTCAGTGTTGCCTATCACCCTCAAATAGATGGACAAACAAAAAGGGTGAACAGATTCCTGAAAGATATGTTAAGAATGTATGTTATGCACCAGCCCAGTGGGAAGACTATTTGCTTCTGGTGGAGTTTTCCTAAGACAATGGCTATCAAGAGTCATTGAAAATGAGACACTCTAAGGCTTTGTGTGGAAGAAAATGTAATATTCCAATCAAATGGAGTAATTTGGTGGATAGGATTACACTTGTTCCAAATATGTTGAAGGAAATGGAGCAAGAAATAATCAAGATTAAGCGGAATTTGAACGTGTCTCAAGATAGAAAAAAGAGCTACGCTGACAGAAAGAAAACTCATAAGGAATTCAAAGTAGGAGACCATGTCTACATCAGAGTTAAGCCTAAGAAAATTTCCTTAAGAATGGAAACATGTGCTAAGTTGTAACCTCACTACTATGGACCATTCAAAGTCTTAGAAAGAGTGGGACTGGTGGCATATAGGCTTGGCTTGCCTCCTACTATCAAGGCACACATTGTATTCCATGTATCTTTTCTTAAGAAATGTATCCATGATTCAATTCACTTCATTGATTGGATTGTGATTCAGGTGGAACCAGAAGGAGAATTCCAGCCCGCGCCTCAATGCATACTCAACGGGAAGAAGACATTGCTTTGGAACCGAGCCATCACACATGTCAAGGTAAAATGGAAGCACTTTGGAGTAGATGTGATCCATTTGGATATTAGTGGCCACCCACCTATTCCAACTGGCTCCTCTTGTCCATTTTTAGTTCAGCACATTCTTTTGTACTTATTTGTAATTGCAGGTTCCACACTTCTGGGGTTATCTGAATCCCTACACATATTCCAGGTGGATACTGGTGGCCTCTCACCTAATCCAACTGGATTATTTTGTATGGTTTCATGTCAACACATCTTGTTATACTTCCAAGGCCGTTTTGGAGACCTAAACAGTGTTTTTTTGGCTCGCCATAGTCAAATTATAGACAGAGTAAGAGTTTGACAGTGAAATGTGTAGTTCTTTGAAAGACCTTTCCAACAGCCTATCAAGCACCCAAAACGGAAGTCGTATGCAAAAGTTACGACCCTAGGAAGTTGAGGTACCAACTTACCCATAGGGGGGCACATGAATTTTGACGTTTCACCTCCTAGGGTTAGGTTTTTGGATGTCTAGGGTTTTGGAATTCATGAGTAATATCAAAACTTCCTCTAGAGCCTCATTGTAATTGATTCTGCTCAAATGGATGCACGTAGCAGCCACATCTCTTCTCAGAGATAGCTACCACCATTCGAGCAAGTGTTTTAGTTCTGCAGTTTTATAGTTTCAGCCTATTTCATTATTCAATAGAAGATATTGTTCACTGGATATTTGTGTTATTCTTCATATCTCTATGTTTATTGATTTCAGTATGTTAATCAGTTTGTTCTTCTCTTAAATCCAGATCAAGATGAGGCCACATGGGAACAAGAGGATGCCATGAGAGAGGCATACCCATTTTTGTTTATTGCATAAAATTGTTTTGTGATTGGTAAAACATTAATGACAGTGTTTGTATTAAGGGGGAGGGGAATGTAACACCTAGTTTTCCCCCAGTTTTGTAATTATGACTATGACTTAATATTTTTGTGAGCTACGGTATGGACATCTAAAACTTTACATGCACTGTAAATATGTTTTATTTAATAAAGAAAGGCCAAACAGCTGACTGAGGTGTGGAGCACTAATACAAACCATGATGCCATGAGTGGAAACTGGTGAGGGGATGGGGAATTACCTTGCTTACCCAAATAGTTAACCTTCACCTAAGAGAGACTTAGTGCCTTAATTCATTTAAAAGTATATCACCTCCTTTTTTTGTATCCCTAGAAGTCAATTAATGAGGAGAGGCTTTTTTGTAACTTGAGATTACTCATGGCTTATTAGGAACAATGCGAAGACATATTGAAACCTATTTCAAGCCACAAGCTGACACTTGGACCAGATGGGTCTACCTCATATGATTTAAACATTTGACTTCCCACTATCACTAGGCAGCAACTCTCAATCATTAAGCTCGGGAAGCCAGATTTTCATAGTAAAGAATACGATAAACTATGTAGGCAAGGTTGAAGATAATGATGACAACATACTGGAATAAAAAGGATGTAACTTCATAGATCATAGGCCTAATAAATTGGGCATGGGGTCTCATCCAACAGGGCACAAGGCTCACAATAAAAGGTGGAAGAAAAGGATAAAACGCAATAAATATTTGGCCTAACAGTGAGTAAGGACGTCTTTGTTAGCCTAAAATGGGGAAAAATCACAAATACCCTAGGAGTTTATGAAAATCTTCAAGTATTCATGACATGTGAATGAATTTGCTAGGCATTGAACTAGAGGGGGCTCCCCCATATGATAGATCATGGTATGTTGAAGTATTTGTTCGATCATTATCATTTAAATGCTAGACAAGCCAAGTGGATGGCTCTCATTAGAGAGTTTGATTTTGAAATCAGACATATTAAAGGGAAAGAGAATCAAGTGGCAGATGCACTCAACTAGAGTATGCACATAATACACTTAGCAACAGTTAGTGTATGTGAATCTGATATAAAACAGAGAATCAAATTTTCCCTGCAGAATAAATGATGAATATTTTGAGCTAATAAGGGTAAGCCTAGAGCAAGATCCAATAGGTCTAAAGTGTGAAGGTTATCAGCTCATTGAATATGGATTGCTAATGTAAAAGAACAAATTGTGCATACCCAATTCAGTTGAGTTGAGGAGGTTCATAATGGATGAGTTTCATAAGAGGCCTTATGTAGGTCAGTCGAGTTATCATAAAATGATAACAACGGTGAAGAAATTTTACTATTGGCCCAAAATGAAGAAAGATATTGTAGAGTATATCACTAAGTGCTTAGAGTGTCAAGATGTCAAAGTTGAGCATAGCCATCCAACAGGATTGTTGCAGCCAGTACAATTCCCAAAATGGAAGTTGGAGGTCATATCCATGTACTTCATCATGGTATTACCAAGGACAACTAAGCAATGTGATGCAATCATGGTGGTGGTGGATAAGTTGAGTAAGGAAACTCACTTTGTCCCAATTAAATCCACTTACAAAGAATTATACGTTGCAAATGTTTTCATGAAGGAAATTTTCAGATTGCATGGCATGCCCAAGACAATTATTTCAGATCAAAATGTTAAGTTCACATCAACTTTCTAGAAAAATTTACATGAAGGATTTGGGACACAATTAGCTTTCAGTGTTGCCTATCAGCCTCAAATAGATAGTCAAACAAAAAGGGTGAACATAGTCCTGAAAGATATGTTAAGAATGTATGTTATGCACCAGCCCAGTGGGAAGACTATTTGCTTCTGGTGGAGTTTTCCTACAACAATGTCTATCAGGAATCATTGAAAATGAGACCCTCTAAGGCTTTGTGTGGTAGAAAATGTAATATTCCAATCAAATGGAGTAATCTGGTGGATAAGATTACACTTGTTCCAAAAATGTTGGAGGAAAAGGAGCAAGAAATAATCAAGATTAAGTAGAATTTGAATGTGTCTCAAGATAGAAAAAAGATCTACAGTGACAGAAAGCAAACTCATAAGGAATTCAAAGTAGGAGACCATGTCTACATCAGAGTTAAGCCTAAGAAAAGTTCCTTTAGAATGGAAACATGTGCTAAGTTGTAACCTCACTACTATGGACCATTCAAAGTCTTAGAAAGAGTGGGACCGGTGGCATATAGGCTTGGCTTGCCTCCTACTGCCAAGGCACACATTGTATTCCATGTATCTTTGCTTAAGAAATATATTCATGTTTCAATTCACTTCATTGATTGGATTGTGCTTCAGGTGGAACCTGAAGGAGAATTCTAGCTTGTGCCTCAATGCATACTCGACAGGAAGGAGACGTTGCTTTGGAACCGAGCCATCACATAGGTCAAGGTGAAATGGAAGCACTTTGTAGTAGATGTGATCCATTTGGCTATTGGTGGCCCCCACCTATTCCAACTAGCTCCTCTTGTCCATTTTTAGTTCAGTACGTTCTTTTGTACTTCTTTGTAATTGTGGGTTCCACACTTCTGGGGCTATCTGAATCCCTACACATATTCCAGGAGGATATTGGTGGCCTCTCACCTAATCCAACTGGATTATTTTGTATGGTTTTATGTCAAAACATCTTGTTATACTTCCAGGGCCGTTTTGGAGACCTAAACAATGTTTTTTTGGCTCGCCACAGTCAAATTGTAGACAGAGTAAGAGTTTGATAGCGAAATGTGTAGTTCTTTGAAAGACCTTTCTAGTAGCCTATCAAGCACCTAAAATGGAAGTCGTATGCAAAATTTACGACCCCGGGAAGTTGAGGTACCAATTTAGCCATGGGGGGCCACATGAATTTTGACATTTCACCTCCTAGGGTTAGGTTTTTGGATGTCTAGGGTTTTGGCATTCATGAGCAATATCAAAAATTCCTCTAGAGCCTCATTGTAATTGATTCTTCTCAGACGGATGCGCGTAGCAACCACATCTCTTCTCAGAGATAGCTACCACCATTCGAGCAAGTGTTTTAGTTCTGCAGTTTTATAGTTTCAGCGTCTTTCATTATTCAGTAGAAGATATTTTTCACTGGATATTTGTGTTATTCTTCAAATCTCTGTGTTTATTGTATTCAGTCTGTTAATCAGTTCGTTCCGCTCCTAAATCCAAATCAAGATGAGGCCACATGGGAACAAGAGGATGCCATGAGAGAGGCATACCCATTTTTGTTTATTGCATAAAATTGTTTTGTGATTGGTAAAACATTAATGACAGTGTTTGTATTAAGGGGGAAGGGAATGTAACACCTAGTTTTCCCCCAGTTTTGTAATTATGACTATGACTTAATATTTTTGTGAGCTACGGTATGGATATCTAAAACTTTACATGCACTGTAAATATGTTTTATTTAATAAAGAAAGGCCAAACAGTTGACTGAGGTGTGGAGCACTAATACAAACCATGATACCATGAGTGGAAACTGGTGAGGGGGTGGGGAATTACCTTGCTTACCCAAATAGTTAACCTTCACCTAAGAGAGACTTAGTGCCTTAATTCATTTAAAAGTATATCACCTCCTTTTTTTGTATCCCAAGAAGTCAGTTAATGAGGAGAGGCTCTATTGTAACTTGAGATTACTCATTGTTGCTTAGGAACAATGCCAAGACATCTTGAAACCTATTTCAAGCCACAAGATGGCACTTGGACTAAAGGGGGCTCCCTCATATGATTTAAACAGTTGACTTCCCACTATCACCAGGCAGCAACTCTCAATCATTAAGCTCAGGAAGCCAGATCTTGATAGTAAAGAATAGGATAAACTATGTAGGCAGGGTTGAAGATAATGATGACAACATACTGGAATAAAAAGGATGTAACTTCATAGATCATAGGCCTAATAAAAGTGGCATGGGGTCTCATCCAACAGGGCAGAAGGCTCATAATAAAAGGTGGAAGAAAAGGATAAAACGCAATAAATATTTGGCCTAACAGTGAGTAAGGAAGTCTTTGTTAGCCTAAAATGAGGAAAAATCATAGATACCCTAGGAGTTTATGAAAATCTTCAGGTATTCATGACATGTGAATGAATTTGCTAAGCATTGAATAAATGAATCCAGTAAGAAATAAGTGCAAAGACTAGGCAGTGAACAAATGAATCCAGAAACATAATACTTATACAAGCAATCTTAAGAGTAGTTTTAAATATATATTTGAAAGGTACAGGAAAGAGTCAAATAAATGAAATTATTTCACTATACTATGTGTAATGCATAAATACTTTATACAAACCAGCAATGACAAAAGACATTTGTACCACAAATTGGCCTCTATCAATCTTTAAATATATAAAGAACCTGGTCTGAAGCTGCAAGATTACATTAATGACTTAGAAAGAAAAAGGTATGACTAAAATGAGAAAGTTAAACATAGGAAAAAAAGATCTGGAACAAGGCTTTGCTAGGAATGAGTTTAGAATCCATGGATTAATCTTCAGTTTATGAGCAAATTAGAATAGCCTTACAGGCTGAAGGACACATTCATTATGAAGGACATTGTCCTTGCTGCCTTCTAATTCCTAACTTGCCCCACTTTTGGAGTCTTCAGTTGCTTCTATTTATACCTTTGAATGTAGAATGGCTCTACCTTCTAATCTGTAACTGCTTTTCTAAAATAGTTTTAATGTTGAGAGTTATTTGGAACTCTCGAAACCTCAAATCAATGTGTTGTCCCATTTTTCTAAAAAATAGGGATTTTGTTGTTTGTTATTAATTCTCAAATATTCCTTAGTTGCCACATGTTCTGTCATTTATCCCATTCAACTAGTTTTCATGTTTCACAAAGGGAAACTTTCACATTTCCAATTATATTATCTCCATTTGTCTCAAATGTCCTTTAACCATTCGCTCAAACAGCTTCATAGCCATGACATTTACAACTTTCAAACTCTCTCTTTCTGAAGTTGAACCACTATAGGAGCCTACCTTTGGCAACAATTTCTCTGTGCTTGGTCAATATCCAAAACATGGACACATTAAAATAAAGGCGTTGGTAGGTTGGACTCTCTGACATCATTGGTCTGAACATGGAAGTGGGTACTTGCTTAGATCACTTTTTTCTCCCCAACACAAACTGGCTTTCTACACATGTATTTAATAGATGCTAAGAAGTAGCTTGGAATAAGCATGTAGCTAAAAGAGACCAAAATATATGAGTTCCAAGAGAATCACTTGAAGGTGTTCGGATAATTCATCCTTTTGTAATTCATGTTGATCGATCCAACCAACAACAATGTCATATAGAAGGCTCTCACTAGGCAGAAAGCCTTGGAAATTTCTTAAATCACATGTTTCCCACTCCTCCAAACATACATAATACACTTAGCCTTGATTTTGAAATCAGACGTATTAAAGGGAAAGAGAATTGAGTGGCATATGCACTCAATTGGAGTATGCACATAATACACTTAGCAGAAGTTAGTGTATGTGAATATGATATAAAACAAAGAATCAAATTTTCCCTACATAATGATGAATATTTTGAGCTAATAAAGGTAAGCCTAGAGCAATATCCAATAGGTCTGAAGTGTGAAGGTTATCAGCTCATTGAAAATGTATTGCTAATGTACAAGAACAAATTGTACATACCCAATCCAATTGAGTTGAGGAGGCTCATAACAGATGACTTCCATAAGAAGCCTATCATAAAATGATAACAACTGTGAAGAAATTTTACTATTGGCCCAAAATGAAGAAAGATATTGCATAGTATATCACTAAGTGCTTAGAGTGTCAAGAAGTCAAAGTTGAACATAGGCATCCAGCAGGATTGTTGCAGCCGATACAAATCCCATAATTGAAGTGGGAGGTCATATCCATGTACTTCATCATGGTATTACCAAGGACAACTAAGCAGCCTGATGCAATCATGGTGGTGGTGGATAAGTTGAGTTAGGAAACTCACTTTGTCCCAATTAAATCCACTTACAAAGAATTAGATGTTGAAAATGTTTTCATGAAGGAAAGTTTCAGATTGCATGGCATGCCCAAGAAAATTATTTCAGATCGAAATGCTAAGTTCACATCAACTTGCTGGAAAAGTTTACATGAAGGATTTGGGACACAATTAGCTTTCGGCATTGCCTATCACCCTCAAATAGATTGACAAATAGAAAGGGTGAAAAGAGTCCTAAAAGATATGTTAATAATGGATGTTATGCACCATCCCAGTGGGAAGACTATTCGCTTCTGGTGGAGTTTTCCTACAACAATGGCTATCAGGATTCATTGAAAATGAGCCCCTCTAAGGCTTTGTGTGGCAGAAAATGTAATATTCCAATCAAATGGAGTAATCTGGTGGATAGGATTACACTTTGTCCAAATATGTTGAAGGAAATGGAGCAGGAAATAATCAAGATTAAGCAGAATTTGAACGTGTCTCGGGATAGAAAAATGAGCTACGTTGACAGAAAGAAAACTCATAAGGAATTCAAAGTAGGAGACCATGTCAACATCAAATTTAATCCTAAGAAAAGTTCCTTAAGAATGGAAACATGTGCTAAGTTGTAACCTCACTACTATGGACCATTCGAAGTCTTAGAAAGAGTGGGATTGGTGGCATATAGGCTCGGCTTGCCTCCTACTGTCAAGGCACACATTTTATTCCATGTATCTTTTCTTAAGAAATATATTCATGATTCAATTCATTTCATTGATTGGATTTTGATTCAGGTGGAACCAAAAGGAGAATTCCAACCCATGCATCAATGCATACTCGACAAGAAGGATACATTGCTATGACTTAATATTGTTGTGAGCTCCAGTATGGATATCTGAAACTTTACATACAGTGTAAATATGTTTTATTTAATAAAGAAACACCAAACAGTTGACTGAGGTGTGGAGCACTAATACAGACCATGATACCAGGAGTGGAAACTAGTGAGGGGATGGGGAATTATCATGCTTACCCAAATATTTAACCTTCACCTAAGAGAGCTTTAGTTCCTTAATTCATTTAAAAGTATATTACCTCCTTTTTTTTGTATCCCAAGAAGTCAGTTAATGAGGAGAGGCTCTGTTGTAACTTGAGATTACTCATGGTTGCTTAGGAACAATGCCAAGACATCTTGAAACCTACTTCAAGCCACAAGTTGGCTCTTGGAATAGAGGGGGCTCCCTCATATGATTTAAATAGTTGACTTCCAACTATCACCAGGCAGCAACTCTCGATCATTAAGCTCAGGAAGCCAGATTTTGATAGTAAAGAATAGAATAAACTATGTAGGCAGGGTTGAGGATAATGATGACAACATACTGGAATAAAAAGGATGTAATTTCATAGATCATAGGCCTAATCCATTGGGCATGGGGTCTCATCCAACAAGGCACAAGGCTCATAACAAAAGATGGAAGAAAAGGATAAGACGAAATAAATATTTGGCCTAATAGTGAGTAAGGAAGTCTTTGTTAGCCTAAAATGAGGAAAAATCACAGATACCCTAGGAGTTTATGGAAATATTCAGGTATTCATGATATGTGAATGAATTTTCTAGGCATTGAACAAATGAGTCCAGCAAGAAATAAGTGCAAAGACTAGGCAGTGAACAAATGAATCCAGAAACATAATACTTATACAAGCAATCTTAAGAGCAGTTTTAAATATATATTTGAAAGAAACTGGAAAGAGTCAAATAAATGAAATTATTTCACTATACTCTGTGTAATGCATAAATACTTTATACAAAACCAGCAATGACAGAAGACATTTGTACCACAAATTGGCCTCTATCAATCTTTAAATATATAAAGAACTTGGTCTGAAGCTGCAAGATTACATTAATGACTTAGAAAGAAAAAGGTATGACTAAAATGAGAAAGTTAAACATAGGAAAAAAAGATCTGGAACAAGGCTCTGCTAGGAATGAGCTGAGAATCCATGAATTAATCTTCAATTTCTAAGCAAATTACAATAGCCTTACAGGCTTCATTATGAAGGACATGATCTTTGTTGCCTTCTAATTCCTAACTTGCCCCACTTTTGGAGTCTTCAGTTGCTTATTTTTATATCTTTGAATGTTGAATGGCTCTTCCTTCTAATCTGTAACTGTTTTTCTAAAATAGTTTTAATGTTGAGAGTTATTTGGAACTATCGAAACCTCAAATCAATGTGTTGTCCTATTTTTCTAAAAAATAGGGATTTTTTTTTTTGTCATTAATTCTCAAATATTCTTTAGTTGCCACCTATTCTGACATTTATCCCATTCAACTAGTTGTCATGTTTCACCAAGGGAAATTTTCACATTTCCAATTATATTATCTCCATTTGTCTCAAATGTCCTTTAACCATTCGCTCAAACATTTTCATAGCCATGACATTTACAACTTTCAAATTGTCTCTTTCTGAAGTTGAACCACTATAGGAGTCGACCTTCGGCAACAATTTCTATATGCTTGGTCAATATCCAAAACATGGACACATTAAAATAAAGACGTTGGTAGGTTGGACTCTCTGACATCACTGGTCTAAACATGGAAGTGGGTACCTGCTTAGATCACTTCTTTCCCCTCAACACAAATTAGCTTTCTACACATGTATTTAATAGATTTTGAGAAGTAGCTTGGCATAAACATGTAGCTAAAAGAGACCAAAATATATGAGTTCCAAGAGAATCACTTGAAGGTGTTTGGATCCTTCATCGTTTTGTAATTCATGTTGATCGAGCCAACCAACAACAATATCATATAGAAGGCTCTCACTAGGCAGAAAGCCTTGGAAATTTCTTAAATCACATGTTGCCCACTCCTCCAATTTCTTAAATCACATGTTGCCCACTCACAAAGAAAAATACAACATAAACTTTTAAAGCTTCTAGTGCAACCATAAATATCAAGCTTGATATTATTCAAAGAATAATTCCAAATATTGTAGGCTAAAGGTTCTACGAAATGATGATTTTTTCTGGGATTTTTTGTCTTAAATCAAGCGAGAAATTGTTGGATTCATAAATTTGAGTGATTATTTCTGTATAATCCGAGTGCCCCGAGAGTTTTTCAGCATGTTGAATCCATTTCTGAATGTGAATCCATTTCTGCATTCAGAAATGGATTTTGAACAACAAAAAATAGTGATTCGTATAAATTTATATCATCTGATTCCAGCGAAAAAAGTTATTATTTTGGGGGACCGACATGTGGTTTTAAAAACCACTTGTTTCTTCAAAGGTCACCGCAGGCGGTCCCTTCATGGTTTTTAAAACTGTTGAGAGGGGGGGTGCGATAGCATCCTTTGTTCGACACCTATCAAGACTTGAAACCATTCTATGTCACCGCGGGGGTCAATACACGGTTTTTAAAACCATTGAGGGCGAGGTCGTGCTCCCTTCCTTTTGCTTGCCATGACGCATCCCAAAACAATGGTTGTTTTGACTTGGATCTTAGGTTGATAACAAGCATTTTTTTTGTCTTGACTTGCTAGGTTGACGATGAATTTTACAAAGGCATAGATAAACACCCAATAGAAAAATTTTAATTATTACAATACCTACTACTTCAATGTTTGCCTTTTGACATATAGTGAAACTTCCATGATAAAGATCAAGAGTAAAGACATCTTTATTAGACATATCAAAACTCAAATTTTGGTTGACATTTGTCTTATGAATTTTTAGATAGAAGCAAGAGAAGGAATCATGGGAGAGAAGAGGGAATTTTCCATAAAAGAGGGGAGCAATGCACTCATTGTGCACGAGCTGGAGGAAGAAGAGAGATCAGGGAAAAGAGAGAGCCTAAAAGTGAATTTGCAGTTGGAATCCAACAAAGAGAAACCCATACTCGACTTGAGCATAGAGGGTTGTGAATATGATGCTTATCGGGCTAGGAATTGACATTGAGAGGGGAGGGCATTGAGGGACTGTAGCATCCCCAGCCACGTAATGTTGGGCTAAGCCATGTGAAAAATTTTCGAACTGTATACAATTTAAAACATACAAATATTCTGCAAATACACATATTCATGTAGAATAATAATAGAAATACACATGCAGCATACACAGGAAAAACCCATGAAAATAAATGCATAAATAATAATGTGGCATATAATTTAACACACAATTAACACTTATCTTTGATAAAAAAAGCCACCAACTGTGTGCATACCTTCCACGTTCCTCCCAGCCTTAGACCATACTGCTCAAAGGTCTCAGTAGTGGGCCACCCCCGAGCTGGGACTAAACTCCACCCAGGTAAAGTAATTCTTAACCAAGCTAATATATCTCAGACAACAGGAAAAACTCCCTCACATGTGCCAACTCGAACTGATAGCCTAGAGTCTCTCATTCCCCACATGTCTGTCCCACCCCAAGAAATGTGCCCCTTCTCTACTCAACAGTCCTTCGGCTACCCCATTTCCTTTCCCAGCTTCAGCAACAGGTCGGACAGGAAGTCTCAGAGCCCTGTAGCTGCTTTTTGGCACCTTCGGGAAAACAATTCCCAACAATTTTCTCATGCAGAGAGAATTGCTCACGGGCCTGACAACCCACCTCTTCAATATCCCATGAGCCTGATAACCCCCATCTTCAGTCCAGCTCTTAAGTTAACCAGGTACAGTTGCAAGTACAGTACTGGCTCCGATAAGGTACAGATACGCTGCTAGTGACAGAGAGGTATGAAGAATGGCTGAAATTCGTGAGTCTAGGAATGGAGGAAATGATGGAATGATAGAAAATGCACTAAGTCCAAACTCTTTGTATGCATGTCCCTAATTTGACACTTGTCATGTTGAGAGCTACTTTGGACCACTTTTCCCCATCCTTAGAACTTAGGATAAAATAATTATCCATACTTTATACTTTAAGGAATATTAATATAATATTCATTTTTGGCTTAAGCTCCCTAACTTAGCCCCTTCTCCTTAACTTTTATCCCATTTTCCCTAACTAGTGGATTTTAGTCCCCCTTACTCTTTTACATGGTTGGTTTGCACGCAGTGATGTGTTTTTCATTAATATTTGCATGTGAATACATTTACTTTTACATCACAGACATATTGTCCTTTATGCATCCTCGTTCACCATCCTAAGTACATTTGTATTTACAATTACAGTTGGGATTCGGCCTAGGGGTATCACATTCCCCTCCCCCTTATTTATGCATTGTCCTCAATGCAATATATACACATTTACAACCAAAATTTCAAAAATCCTCAAAACGATGTGGGTATTTTGCCCGCATAACATCCTCGTGCTCCCAAGTTTCATCTTCATAATTGTACCGGGTCCCTTGGACCTTTACTAGCTCTATGGCTTGATTATGGAGCTGCTTGATCTTCCGGTTCAGTATGCACATCGGATGCACTTGAAAGGTGCCTTCTTGCTCCACATGAATCACATTCCAATCAATGACATGATTAGCATCAGGTATATATTTTTTGAGCAATGATACATGGAATACTTTATGAATAGACATTGATGCAAGAAAAACAAGCATGTGTGCTATAGGCCCAATCCTCTCTAGGATTTCAAATGGCCCACAATAATGAGCTGCCAATTTTGAACAATTTCCCAACTTCAAGGAACTTTTGTTGGCCTTTACTTTCAAGAATACATGGTCACCCACTTTAAATTCCCTATGAGTTCTACCCTTATCAGCATAGTTTTTTTGTCTGTCTTGAGCAGCCTTTAAATTCTGTTTTATTTTCAACATTTTCTCTTCCATTTCCCTGAGTAATTCTGGCCCAACCACTGCTCTATCTGCTGGGTTGTCCCAGCTTACCAGTGTGTTGCACCTTTTGCCATAAAGTGTCTCAAATGGGCTCATCTTTAGAAATGTTTGGTACCCATTGTTATAAGAAAACTCTACTAAGTGTAGGTAGTCTTCCCATTTTGATGGTTTATCTATCACATACATCCTCAACATATCCTCAATCACTTGATTCACCTTCTTTGTTTGTCCATCTGATTCTGGATGATAAGTTGTGCTAAAATTCAAACTTATTCCAAATCCTTTAAATAATCCTTTCCAAAATTTTGATGTAAATTTTGGATCTCTGTCAGACACAATTGTCTTGGGTATACCATGTAGTCGAGCAATTTCCCTCATATAAATATCAGCAATGTTGGTTACCTTGTGAGTGAGCTTTACTGGAATAAAATGGGCAGCTTTAGTAAGCTTATCCACCACTATCGTGATAGAATCATGTTGTTTGCTTGTTTTGGGCAGTTTGGTGATGAAATCCATTGTTACAACTTCTTATTTCCACTCAAGAATGGGTAATTGTTGTAGCAAACTAGTTGGGTGTCTATGCTCACTTCTTTTGACACTCCAAACATTTGGCAATAAAATCGACAACTTCTTTCTTCATTCTTAACCAATAATATTGGCTCTTGATAGCTGCAATAATTTTTTGATAACCTGGGTGCCCAGCATAAGGTACATTATGGATTTCTCTTACTATCAGATTTTTCAATTCCTTGGAATTTGATACATAAATTATGCCCCTGTACATGATAATTTCATCATTTTCTTGCTTATAGTCTTCAGTTTTCTGCTGCAAAATACCTTGTTGTAATTTTGTTATTATTTCCATGTATTGCAATTCTGATTTTGCAGCCTCTAAGATTGTGTCTTTCAAATCTTATTGGTACATGCTAATGGTTGTAGCATGCAACTCATGTACCCTTCTGCTAAGTGCATCAGCCACCTTGTTCTCTTTCCCTTTGATATGCTTTATATCAAAGTCATATTCACTGAGAAATTCTAACCACCTGCTTTGCTTGGCATTTAAAGTTGGTTGTCCAAAAAAATATTTCAGACCATTATGGTATGTCCTCAACTCAAACCTTTTCCCCATGAGGTAGTGCCTCCACATATTCAAGGCATGCACTATGGCTGCCAACTCCAAATCATGAGTAGCATAGTGTCTTTCATGTTCCTTCAACTTCCTTGATTCATAACATACAACATACCCATTTTGACTAAGGACTCCACCAAGCCCTTCTTTACATGCATCAATGCAAACAATGAAGTCTTCATTTGGATCAACGATCCTTAGTATTGGAGCACTTGTTAATAAATGTTTCAAGTGTTGGAAACTCTTTTCACAATCCAATGTCCATTGACACTTCACCACCTTCTTTTGCAAGGAAGTGATCGGGTGTGCAATCTTTGAGAATCCATCAATAAATCTCCTATAGTAGACTACAAGGCCCATGAATGATCTGACCTCTGTCACATTCTTTGGTGATGACCATCCTCTAATGGCCTCAATCTTTTTAGGATCCACTACTATCCCTTCCTCTGAAATTATATGTCCCAAATAATGAATTTATTTCTGATAAAATGAGCACTTGCTCAATTTGGCATACAAATGATGCTCCCTTAATACATGTAATACCATCCTCAAGTGTTGTTCATGCTCTTCCTCTAACTTAGAATATATAAGAATGTCATCTAAAATACAATGACAAACTTATCTAAGTATTCTCTAAAAATACCTTTCATTAAACACATGAAGGCAGTTGGTGCATTTGATAACCCAAATGGCACCACTGTGAACTCATAATTCCCATACCTTGTTCTGAAAGAAGTCTTGTTGATGTCTTCTTCTTCAATTCTTACTTGATGATAATCTGACCTGAGATCAATCTTGGAAAATATTTTTGCATATTTCGACTGATCAAAGAAGTCATTGATCCTTGGTAAAGGATACTTATTCTTCACAGTTACATTGTTTAACTGTCTGAAGTCAATGCAAATTCTCAATGTTCCATTCTTTTTCTTCACAAATAATACTAGGGCACCCTAACGTGACACACTTGAGCGTATATACCCCTTCTTCATAAGCTCTTCAAGTTGCATTTGCAATTCCTTCAATTCTAGTGTACTCATCATGTAAGGGGTCTTGGATATTGGAGTTGCTCCAGGCATCATATTTATGGAGAAATCAATGTCTCTTTTAGGGGGTAATCTTGGTATTTCTTTAAATACATATTCAAACTCTTTTAGGATTGCATAATCTTCAATATTTGACACCCTATCTTTAGGTGTCTCTTCCATATGTGCTGCAAATATTTGACACCCTTTTTTGTAACTTTTCTTCATCTGCAATGCTAAAATTTCTCGACAGTTGTTGCTCTAGGAATTATCTGTATTGTCCTTCGGTTTCCTTCCTCATCCCAGCAAGTAAATGCCTTATTATAACAATCTAGGATAGAATGGTGTTGGTCCAACCAATCCATACCAATTAGACCGTCATAGGAACCTAAAGGTATGATATTCAAATATGTCTCAATGATCAGTCCATTCATGTCCATTAGGCATGCCTTAACCATCTCATTAATTTTTCTTTTGGCTCCAGTAGCCGGCTACGAAAACCAAGATTTTCCATGCTTTCTTCTTGCAAAATGCAATCTTTCCACCATCTTAGGATCTATATAACTATGACTATCTCTTGAATCAATTAAAATAGCAATGGTTTGATTGTTGATCTTACCTTCCACTTCAATCATATGTGATTGAAAACTCAGTTTTCTTGTTGTCCAGGACTGCATAGATCCTAGGTACATTTATGTCCATGTCCTCCACTATATCAACCCATTGTACATTGTGAATAGTCCTCACTTTTTCACCTCTGTGAGGACAATCTCTATACATATGATCTCCCCCACAACCCCAACATTGAATAGGTGGCTACCTTGGTGTTTGCCCCCTGTCTCATTCATTCTAGGTTCTCTAGAAGTTGGATGTCCTTGAGGATTATTTCTTAAGAATGGTGGTTTAGCCCCCTTTTTATTATGTTCCATCTTGTTTTTCTTCTTGTCTTCCCAAGCTTTTTGGAAAGTTGGTCTTCCTTTATGTTGATCATAAAGACATTTAGCTCGCCTTATGGTCTCCTCCAATTTTTTGGGATCATCATATTGTATTTTATCACTGATAAATGATAGCAGCCCACTCAAATACCTTTGAATATTAACTCGCTCTTCCTTGATGAAAGAAACATGCTTTAGCATTTCTAAAAACCTTCTTTCATATTCATCTATGGTCATACTCCCAAGTTTGAGTTCAAATAACTCCTTCATTTTCTTGTCATAGTATCTCTTAGTCAAGTATTTATTTTGAAAATACTTCTTGAATTCCTTCCAAGTAACATTTTTCTCAACAATGTGTTGCACTTGCACAAATTGGTCCCACCACGTGGATGCCTTTCCTTTGAACTGCTAAATGGAAATTCTTCCTTCTGTGTGTGAAGAGTAATTATGCAATTGAAAATACTTCCTTGTGCCTAGCAACCATGTCTCTGCATCTGCATCCTTCTTATGCTCACCATCAAATGTAGGAGGCTTGATTTCTCCTTGTAGTTCATCCACCCCAAACCTCCTCTTATGCTTCTTGAAAATATATGGACTTGAGCTATTGTGTGCTATTCTATTGGAATGCCTTGGGGAGTGATGGTGATGTCTCCCAATACTTATTGTTCTTCTCCTATCATCAGGAGACCTGTGACTTCCTAATTTGCTTGAGTCATTCTCCTTATCCATCTTATTTTCTATTATGTCCAAGCTGTGCATTAAATTTATATTGAAGTCCTCTTGTTGCTCATTGGCTTTCGTAAGCCTCTCATTATCAACTTTATAACTTTGGACATACTTTTGCAAAATTTTAATGGTCTCCACCAAGTTCATGTTTTCTTCATTTCCTTCTCCATGACCATTTGAGTTTGTACCTTCATTACCCATATTGGAATGCATCCCTGTGATCTCATCTTCCTGGTTGTAAGCCCCGTGTGTATCTTCCATGATTTTGAACTCTGTGTTGATCTTGTTCTAATGTAATTGTTGTTAACTCTACAAAATGTGCAGACAACAGAACTTGTTAGGAAAATTAATTTAACACTTCATGAAATTATGTACAACTATGATTCAGTAATGCATCAGAATTCTTTCTTCTGGTTTCCTGAAAAATTGGCTTCTGAGATCAATTTTTTGGGTCAACATTTATATTCTATTGTCCAGTACCTTTCCAGCAGATGCTTCCATGCTCAATTCTCAGTCTTGAGCAGAAAGTTATGGTTATTTGAAAATTGTCCTTTATGTGAGGGAAATCCTTGTACAAGTGATCTTCTTCAAAGCCGAATTAGCTCTTGGACCCGTGTTGGATCCTCTTATAATGTACACAGGCCCTTTTTCTATCTTTATGCGGGTCTAAAAAAACAAAAACTTGTGGGTGCTTTGCTCTAAACCCCTTCTTACCTTAGAATCAAATTTCGGGTGTTAGCCCCTTTACTCCTGCGGACACCTCATATGACCACGGGCTAGGACCAGGTGCCTATCCACAAGGCGCTATTCGGAGCTCTGAGACTTCGGTGCTCCGGAACTTCAGGCTTCAAAGGTTCTTACAACAACACATTCCAAAACTCCTGAACTTAAAACTGGCTAAATCTTAGAGAGGCACTATCTGGAGCTTCGTTACTCTAGTGCTCTGAAACTTTGGGCTTCGAAGATTCTTACAAAAACACACTCCAAAACTCCTGAATTAGCGAACTCCTGGAGAGGCACTATCTGAAGCTTCGTTACTATAGCACTCCGGAACTTCGGGCTTTAGAGGTTCTTACAACAACACACTCCAATTCTCCCGAATGCCGAACTGATGAAATCTCGGAGAGGCACTATCTGGAGCTTCGTTACTCCAGCGCTCCAGAACTGTTAAAATATAGTGGATGTGCTCGTTTTACCATCGACAATATCACTATTGTCACCCAACCATAGGTCGAAGCCACCCTCCGAGCACCTTAACCTTGACAGAGAATCACTTTGGAAGCAAACCCTAGGATAGATATCCAAACGAAGGGTAGCACACCTTTCCCCAAGGATGGCGCACCAAACAAGAGTTGATCAGATAGTCCAAACCATAACCAAGACATAGTCCAATCCAAAACGTAATCTGCTAGCTGCAGTGACTACAACGGAAACTCTCCTCCATACTTGCGCACAAAATTGGCTAACTGCAATGCACACAATTGAGCTCTACAATTCTGAGAATGTCTGCCAGAATGAAGACTAGCCTCCTGTATTTATACTAATTTTGGCTAACTACCTGGGCCGACTTCTCATTCTAGGTGCCTATTTACTTAGTATATAATATTTCTTCTCACTGACTTCTTCTCTTGGAGGCTAATAACCTAATACAAATTATCCTCTTGAGCCCACTTGTCTTCTAGGGTTATTAGCCAACTCATTAGGGTTTCTTCTTGCTTCCCAGAATATTCTATTCTCGTTAGTTTTACACGTGGAAGTAAATACCTCCCATGGCTACCATAATATCAACACTCCCTCCTAGCTAGGGAGGTATTACAGGTAATGGTCTTGAGCACAATCATACCATTCACCTGGTAACATTAAATAGTTGTATAGACTATCTCATGACTAGATCATGAACACCATCATCACCATCAGTTTCATTAGCTACATCATCTCTCGAAACCATACTCCATCAGAGTAATTAGACATGATGTTGGATAAGTCCTTCACTCCACAGAGTGACAGGAGAGCCACTCTTCTAATCTGAACATGTGTCCTAGAAGAATAAATGTCCTGGACAATTTTTTGTCTGGGAAATCTCTGTCCATTGATCATCCATCTAGTTGATAATCATTTCCAACACTACTGATAGTCTTCAAGGAAATCAGAACAATATCATTCAATAGAACACAATTGTGTCTGTCCATAGTAGTACACAACTACAATCCAATGGTACACTACCACACCAAGTAGCACACGGGTACATGACAAGTGACGTATAGTCACAAACAGTGGAACACATCCACCAGTAGTATACATCTATTATCTAGAAATGTACGGTCTTCATAAAAATCATCTGATATCAACCGGCACAGAAACAATGTTATGATATAATTTTTAATCATTTGGGTCATTCTTCCACTCACATCTGTGAGATTTGGAAGAGCATCTTCCCTCATAAGGTAAAACATCAATGATGAGCTATTTGGAGTATTCTTCTCAAGCAAGGAAGAATAATTGTCTTGATTTCTGAGCCTGGAACATTCCCCACCCTGGGCCATTCCTCTGACACTAGACAAAGCGTAACCTGGAGAGAATGAGTCTGCCCTAAGGAATGTTTGTCCCTGATTGTTGAACCTGGGCCATTCCCCACCCTGAGCCATTCCTCCAGCACTAAACAAAGTGCAACCTGGAGATAATGAATCTGCCCTAAGGAATGACTGTCCAGACCATTTCCTAAGGAAATGACTATCATGCACCAACCTCCAAAACAGACCATTCCCCATGTTAACCACAATGTGAAATCATTGTCCGGTGAGGCGAACCAGTTTTCTTAAGTAACCCTCAAGAAGAGAGACTACCCTAGACCATTCCCCATGTTAACCATAATGGGAAATCATTGTCTATGGTACATCAACAATCCATCGAACCATTTTCATTACGAAAATGACC
>JASDQU010881862.1:32696-45491 GCA_032191745.1 Picea mariana
CAAATGTACTTCGGTCTGGAACACTAGTTTTCTCTGAAGGCTTCATATAGTATATCATTGTTGGATTCCTCTTTGGTTCATGCAAGTTCACAACATTGTGTCAAGGATCAAATTGGAACATATCCATGAGATCGCTGTCATGCATTGGCAATCCATCATCCTAATCTTCTGAGTAATCATTCTAATACAATATCTTTATTATAGAAAATCTTCACCACGCTTTTGTTGTGCACTGGAGGTTCTCCACCAAGTTGTCTTCTTCCATCTGCATACAAGGGTCTCTTTCTGGTATGCCTTAAAGCCTTGAGGTTGCTCTTCATACGCTCTTTGTTCAATTGCTCTGGAGAACAGTCTTTGCATTCATCTGTTGTAGAACTCCAACCCATGGATATTGCGGATGATATAATGACTCATGTAGAGGTATGTCTGGTTTACTGGAACGAGTAATCATCATAGTCTTCTCCCTCCATCTGGGAGAACCTCTAGTTCTAGATCTCGCAATGCTTTCATTCATAATTCTTCATCACAACTTTCAGTTCCTCTGCTTGACTACTTTTAGTGAGTTCATATCAGGTTGGTAATCTTGTGATTCTTGATACAATGACTAGTTGTTCTGGCTTTTCTTTCTTTCTTGGAATATTCATGTTCTTCCTCATGTTTCTCTTTAGCTCTTGGGTCCATGGAGTTTCTTATAGATTCCATGCCCTAGAGATTCCACTTATTTCATCATAGGATCACAGATGTGGATGGACAACCAGGGATACTTTAAGGCTGATCTTTGAAGAAGACTTCTTTTAAGGTCGAACTAAACACGTACTTCCTTTCATAGCTGCTACCATGGATATATACTTCATCATATTTAATGGATCATAGCAGTAGCTCCCTCCTAATCCTTGCTTCATGTATGAGTGCATGTTTTTCTTTTGGAAATATATAATCGGCTCCCTCCATAATCCACGCTTTCGTTTGCATCCTTATTGCCTTCTGCAAGGTGTCATAAGTCTTTCTCCAATTTCATCTTGATTTTTGACTTCTTCCTGTCTTTTTTTATTCTCTTTTACTTTAAGATTGATTCTGATTTTGGCTTATCTTGCAGTTGTTACTTATGTAATAATTTCCACATGAATTGTTTGATGTACTTCATCCTTTCATTTGTATTGTCTTGTCTCAAAAGAGGAAGTCTTTTTCATCCTGCTTACTCTTCTTTGTAGGTTCCTTTTCTTCAATAACTGATGCTTTGTGTGTCTCCTTCCTTTTCTTTAGCTGGAGACAATGATTCTTGTAGTGACCATACTTTCAATAGTTGAAGCATTGTATTTCTGACATATTTTTCTCTTGATTTGGCTTCTTCCTTGAACCAAACTTCCTTTTGTTCCTGAAATTCTTGAATCTTGTTGTGAAGCCTTGATCATCGTACTTCTTTTGGGGTTTCTCTTTTGCACTGATCCTTGATTCTTCTTGAGCAAAACAAGTCCAAATTTCTTCATATGTAGGATACGCCTTCCTTGCGTTCATGCTTGCGGAAAATGTATCCCATGTCTTGGGAAGACCATTGAGTACTATGTTTACCAATTCCTTCTCTGAAATGGTCTCTTCAATGGCTTGAAGTTGATCCCTTAACTGAGATATTCTCACAAAGTATGATGTTATGATGTCATCATCATTCATCTTCATGTCACAGAGCTCATTCTTCAGACTCATTACTTGTCCAATGTTTCTGACTGAGAAGAGGTTTGTTAGGGCATCATACATCTTCTTCGATGAGTCAAGATGGGAGATGTAGGATATCAAGTGGTCTTTTATGGAGTCCACTATGATACTCATGCCATTGATGTCACCGTCTTTGAACTTCTTCATAAATGCAATGTTTTTTGGTTCCTTCTTTTTTCCTTCTTCAAACTTTGGTTCCACGATCTTTCCTTTCACGATATCCAACACTTTATTCTTGGCAAGGATGAGGTCAATCCTTGTCTTCCACACTCTAAAGTTAGAAGCTCCATCTAACTTGCTTTCTGACTTCATAGAATAAGTCATGGTTGCTTTGATTTGGTCAACCCTAGATTTGACCAAAAACTCAAACTTGACATCTTTGCTTGCTGAGAGTACCATGAGATGTGCTAGTCTAGGGCGCACTGGTCTATCCGGAAATTAGGTCAATCCCTTTACTTAAGGTGCCTTAATGAGAGGATTAGGGTTTTTGTAACTACACCTACTAGTAACCCTAGCGGTAGTACTTTGGTGATTGCTGCTACTAGAAACCCTAGCGGCAGTTCTTCAATGAGCTCAATATCCTTATGTCTATGCTCCCTTCCAGTGGTTAGACTAAATAAAGGAGTTGTGGGCCCATAACATGTTAGAATATAATGAATGTGCTCGTTTTACCATCGACAATATCACTATTTTCACCCAACCATAGGCCGAAGCCACCCTCCGAGCACCTTAACCTTGACAGAGAATCGCTCTGGAATCAAACCCTAGGCTAGATAGCCAAACAAAGGGTAGCGAACCTTTCCCCAAGGATAGTGCACCAAACAAGAGTTGATCAAATAGTCCAAACCATAACCAAGAGATAGTCCAATCCAAAACGTAATCTTCTAGTTGTAGCATCTGCAACAGCAACTCTCCTCCAGACTTGCGCACAAAAATGGCTAACTATAGTGTGCACAAGTGAGCTCTGCAGTTCTGAGAATGTCTGCCAGAAAGAATACTGGCCTCCTGTATTTATACTAATTCTGGCTAACTGCCTGGGTCAACTTCTCATTCCAGGTGCCTATTTACTTAGTAGATAATATTTTTTCTGGCCGACTTCTTCTCTTGGAGGCTAATAACCTAATACAAATTATCCTCTTGAGCCCACTTGTCTTCTAGGGTTATTAGCCAATTCATTAGGGTTTCTTCTTGCTTCCCGAAATATTTTATTCTCGTTAGGTTTACACGTGGAGGTAAATACCTCCCGCAGCTACCATAATTTCAACAAGAACTTCGGGCTTCGTAGATTTTAACCACAACACTTTCCAATTCCCCCAAACGCTGAAGTGGCGAACTCTCGAAGGGTTCAGGGATCAATGGTCCATGCTTTCTCCTAAGATCTACGGCTGAGAGGAACTCTGTGAATCCACAGTTCAGGAGTTCTGAGACTCCAATGCACATTGCCTCCCGAATTGTCAAACATTGCACTGGTTATGGGTGGAGATCTACGACTCTCGTACCTCTTGCAGCATGTGGCTTACATTAGCCCCGGGCTTCGGGGATTCTTGCTTCTAATCACCTCCAACTTCCCAAACTGTCGAATGTCGAGCTAGAAAAGGGTGGAGATCCTCAGTACACATTTCCCTGTCAACGAACGACCAAGATTGACTCCAAGCTTCGGGACTTCGAGCCTTTCTGCATCAAAACAACTTTCACCCACAATCCTCCGGAGGGCCGAATATTTGATAATTTGTTGACACATGTACCCGACAACCAATGGTCAGGATTTACTCCATCCTTCAGGACTTCAGAAAAATCTCCACTCTGTGTAACCACAACCAAATTCTCCCGGAGTGTCGAATTGCCAAACCCCTCGGGGATCAAACGGCTCACACTCTTCTAGTGATCTATGGTGGGGATTAACTCTGGTACTTTGGATCTTTGGGGATTCAGCCACTTTCCAATGGCTACCTATGAAATCTCTTAGATATTTGAATGCCAAATGGCTACCAATCAATGGCCCCTGCTTCACTTTGAGATCTATGACTAAGATCTGTTTTGGGACTCCGGGCTTCGGGGATTTCTCCTCCTAGAAACGTAAGGACTAAAATCTCTCAGAGTGCCGAAATGTCGAACCATGAGATCTGTGGCTCATATTCCACGATGGGATCTACGGCTGAGATCCACTCTATTTTGGCCAAGAATTACAGCCCGAGAACCTTGAGAGACGGCCCTCATTCTCTCGCGCTCAGATCCAATGACCTAGATCTAATCGTGCAGCCCAAAATCAACAGTTGTTGTGGTTTCTAAATATTTCAAAGGCTCAGCCTTTGATCTTTCCACTACAGGGTCGACTCCTTGGCCTCTGTTTGATTTCTTGAACCACTACACCTCTTGAGTTTTCGAACACAGTCAAAGTGTGCTCACAACGCCCTCCTAACACCCTGTAACTTGAAATTTGGCCATTCTGAAATTGATTCTCTCTGAAATTTTGCTTCAATTTCAACTTGCTCGGCCCATCTAGGCTCAGTGTTGAAAAATGGAGCTATGATACCATATTGTAGAATCACCAACCACGTACTGTTGGGCTATGCCACGTGAAAAATTTTTGAACTTTATACAATTTAAAACATACAAATATTCTGCAAATACACATATTCATGTAGAATAATAATAGAAATACACATGCAACATGCACAAGAAAAACCCATAAAAATAAACGCATAAATAATAATGCAGCATGTAATTTAACACATAATTGACACTTATCTTTGATAAAAGGGCCACCAAATGCATGTAGACCTTTCACGTTCCTTTTAGCCTTAGACTACACTGCTCAGTGGTCTCAACAGTGGGTCACCCCCGAGATGGGACTAAACTCTACCTAAGTAAAGGAATTCTTAACCAAGTTGATGTATCTCCGACAACAAGAAAAACTCCCTCACAGGTGCCAACTCGAAAAGACATCCTACAGTCCCTCATTCCCCACATGCCAGTCCCACCCCAAGAAATGTGTCCCTTCTCTGCTCAACAATCCTTCGATTGCCCCATTTCCTTTTTGGGCTTCAGCAATAGGCCGGGCAAGAAGTCTCAGAGCCCTATAGCTATAGTTTGGCACCTTCGGAAAAATAATTCCCAGCAATTCTCTCACCCAGAGAGAATTTCTCAGAGGCCTAACAACCCGCTTCTTCAATATCCGAGGGCCTGACAACCTGCATATTCAGTCAAACTCTTAAGTTAACCCGGTACAGATACAATATTGGCTCGGGTAAGGTATAGGTATGCTTCTAGTGACAAAAAGGTACGGAGGATAGTTGAAATATGTGAGTCGAGGAATGGAGGAAATGATGGAATGATGGAAAATGCAGTAAGTCCAAACTCTGTGTATGCATATCCCTAATTTGACACGTGTCATGTTGAGAGATACTTTGGACCACTTGTCCCCATCCTTAAAACTTAGCATAAAATAATTACCCATACTTTATATTTTAAGGAATATTAATATAATATTCCTTTTTGGCTTAATCTCCCTAACTTATCCCCTTATCCTTAACTTTTAGCCCCCTTTCCCTAACTAGTGGAGCTTAGTCCCTCTTATTCTTTTACATTGTTGGTCTGCATGCAGTGATGTGTTTTTCATTAGTATTTGCATGTGAATACATTTACTTTTACATCACAAACATATTGTCCTTTCTGCATCCTGTCTCACCAGCCTAAGTACATTTGTATTTACATTTACAATTGGGGTTCGGCCTAGGGGTATTACAGGGATTGTAGAGGCGGCAAAGGGACTCCCTTTTGCAATTATAGTCGGCTAGGAAAGCATATGAAAGATTTGCGGTGGCCTTGGTCTTGGTGGGTAGAGGGACTCTTGCTGAACTCTGAGAGAAACTTGAGTTTTCCTGGTGGCATCATGTTCTGGCATGGGGGTGGCCTGTTGTAGAATCCTATGGTTGGGTGGAAAAGTGACCACCTGAGTCGGTTTTCCCAACCAACAACTTTTGAATTGATAAGTGAATATTATGTTTAATTTGTTTGATGTTTGTCCCATTTACAATATTATTGTGCTTGTGTCATTATAGAATTGTATGAGTAGTGAGTAGAGCTTAAGAGAGAGGGAATAGATGTATAACATGAGTTCTTGTCCTGCGATGACTATTCCTTGTTGGTAGTGTTCATGAGGTTGAAAAATGGATAGAAGGAGTCCATGTATTTTACTCCTTGGATGCTCAGTAAACTATTCTTAGCTATGCTCAGTAAATTTCTATCTTTTAAGTCTTAACTATGACCAAGCTCTATTACATGTTCGCCCTATTCACTCTTTTGGATTCAATGTTGGCGATCCAAGTAATGTGTTTCCCCTTTATATCCTCAATGGAATCTGCATTAGCGCATAAATCTCATAATTCAGGGTTCGTGGACCCCGCTAGAACCATGTAGTTACTTTTATTTCAAAATTTCAAAGTGTTGAGTTAAGTGGAGGACCCCTAAATTGATGAGGTCACATTGACAAAAGGTCCACGTGGGAGTGACGTGGGATCCACATCATTGGTTATGTGGTGAGGATCTAGTGGAAGAGGTCATTGTTGATGCCATGGTGGTCGACCACGGGGATGGATCTAAATGGTGGATCGATGCAGCGAAACCATAAGTTCTGAGGTGAAATCGAGCAAATTTTCCTAAGTGTCAAAAGTTGATATTGATCATTCATTGGAATTCAAGAGTAAATCTTGATCATCCATCAAAAAATCAGGCACTGAAAAAATTCAAAGGCGTGACATAATGTTAAGCCACATGTGCGACCCCGAAAGAGTGAGAACCATTCATCACAGTTGATCTTGATTGTTAGATCTATCGAGGTCTAGTAAATCTTAATTAAACCATCAAGTAGTTTGAGGACCCGCATAGATCTAGTCCCTTGATTGGAAAAGAATTCCATCGTCCAATTTGATAGGAGATAACATTGCCTCGCGAGGGCTAGGTGCAAAAGGGGATGCAATCTTAGCTTGTTGAGTCTACATGCCACATTGGCATGTCGTGTCAGGAGACATGTTAGCAAGGGTAGGTAAGTAAAAGAATAACATGTGGCATTCAGGAACAGGTGGGACATGCAACGGTCTTGGAATAAAGGGTCGATAGTTATTCAATTGAATACCAAGACCTAATCTCAATCATCCATTGGGCATAAGGAACTTGATCGTGACCATTCGTTGGAGATCGACAGATGGGAAGTCTTTTCGAAGAAGAAAACCCAAAGGTATGAACGCATTTTTTGGGTTACAGGAAGAACCGTGAAATGTGTTAGATCAACTTTCCAATGGGTGGAGTCTGATGGAGGAAGTCTCACTGCGTTGTTGGTTGCAAGCTCCAGAAGGACTTATGCATAAGACTATTTGTCACCCAAATGGAAATACTCAATAGTGTTTGTTTGATAATCTTGTGGACTGCGAGTTGTGGGAGGAAACCATGTGTTGTTGTGTTTTCTTGACCGATGGATATTCTCCTATAGATTGAACCCGGTCGTGTCATGATCTACAACTTTCGAGTAGAGAAACGAGTGGAGCAAGTTGCCATCCTGATTGGGATTTCCCGAAAAAGGAGACCTTGATAGTCTCGCGACCTTTAGAAGCCTAAAAGCATGTGCTTGAAGATTTTATAGTTGATCCATGTTAGCAGAATATGGAAAGCAATCCACGTGAATGCCACTTGGAAAGGATGATGTCACTTGTGCAAGGTGCCTTGGAACCTTTAGAAGGCCATATCTTTCTAAGCAGAGCTCATATTTGAACACAATTATAGTTGTCAGAAATCCCTTGAGGAGTATATCAATCCGTAAGCTTAGAGTTGGAGTTAGATTAGTGGTTAAGAAGAGAAATTTGGTACACCCCACTAGCCTAAGGAGGTATAGGGGGTTGGGTCTGTTACATGGACTTTCTACTTCTATGTTATCGAAGCGAACCACCACAAGGTCCTCTTCATCACACCAAAGTTTCCCTTCTCCTTTTTCATGGATACATACCATACACAATTTCAATGGAATCATTGATTGCACAATTCATTCACACATACAACCTCTAAAAAAAAATTAAAAATTGAACAATATAATAGTAATAAATGATAAAATTGTGTCCAAATATATATATATGTAGTTTAGCAAAGAAAATGCAAACCTACGATTCAAAGTTCAAATCTCTCCTTAGGTGAATAGATTATAATGCCAAGGATATAAAACCAATTTACTCGCATACCATGCCTAGTAAATGCTCTTTTTAAAGTACAAAGTATAAATATTGCAAATTCCAGAGGACCACAAGTGTAAAATATGGTTTGAGAACACTAATTTTGATCAAATAAAGATGCTCTTGTGCATTAAATGGCATCAAAATGCGAGGAATCAAGGCTTAGAATTAGAGTTGGAGGTGCCATTTGGACACCTTTAAAATGAGAGATATTTGTTGCAATAGCAATGTTTACTCTTTTTAAAAAATGTATGCAAGATTTAACAATTAGAAGATCCCCTACATATTATTTCAATTAGCCTACTACTTAGTTGTCAAATTTCCCTACATACATACACATATGTATATGTGTACACACACACACACATTGTGTGTGTTTGTGTGCGTGTGGCATGGAGAGTGGGAGACAGATCACTAGTAAGAGTGGGGGAAGATGCAATAATGGGGTGTGGTAGAGACATCTCCCTCCCTGACAAAATCATACAACACCTACAAGTAATTGGTAGATGTACACTTAATTTGATTGATAGGATAGATGGCACATCCCTGTGGTCTCAAGGTTCACGAAAGGCGGTTGATCTTGGTCTATAAGGAATTTGGCCCAAAGGTGGGATCAATTTTTAGAAAAACTCAAGAAGGCACACAAAATATTGAACAATTCCTAGCATGAATTAATTTGGGCTCTGAATGGAGCAAGGGGTAATTATACTCCTAGTCTAGAATACTTAGCTCTTTTTGGAAAAGGACTAGGTGATGACAAATGGTGGTGACAAAAGCTTTGGAAAGTTAATCCCCCTCCCAAGAGTACCATTTCCACATTGCCACTACCAAAGTTAGTACCATGATGGAGGAAACTATGGTAAAATCACTTTCTAAGACCCTTTCTCAAGAAAACTTTGGGGAATTTGCGAAGCACACTAGAGGAATCGGTTCTAAGCTCATCAGGCAAATGGGATATGATTGATCCGAAAATGATCTTTTAAAGACTTTGGTTAAGTTTATGCATGAGTTATTTTACCATTTAGGAATTAAGAGAAGAAGCTTAATTAAAGAATGTTGCAACCACATAAGAAGTAAAAACAACAAACCATAACACCAAGGTTGATAACGGAGTTCGACACAAGTTTGCCTACGTCTTCGGGCCTTTGTCTCAGTGGGGAAGGCTTCTTATTAATCTTCAATGCTTTAAGAATACAAAAGAAAGGCTTACATAGCAGCTCATGAAAACACCTTTCAGATCTGCAACTTCTGGACAGAAACATACATCACCAATGGCTGCAACAGGAAATTATAAGACTTTTGAGTATGAAGTCGGTTATGCTTGGCTCAACATCATGGGCTCTGGAGGAAATTTTATCTTCGGCTACTATGATGCAAAAACAAAATCATATTCGGACTCCTCTCGAAATTATGCAACTTTTGAGTATAAAGTCGACCTACTTCTAAACAGTCCCTTGGGACCTCCCCTCGGCACAAATCCCAATGTTGCACCCTATCAGATCCGTACAATCTCAAACTACTTGCCAAAAAAAATCTTTTTTCTGGATTTCCATGCCCGTCTAAATGAGCCAGACTCCGCCAAATTTAGTGACAGATAGCCAAACTTAGCAACAGTTAGACAGGTTTAGCGAGATTTTGCCAGATTTGGAGGATTCCTGCCAAATTTAGTGGAGACCGTCAGATTTGGCCTTCCAAAAGGTGCCATGTGCAACTCCTCGTTAGGTCACATGTCACCTCATCATTAATCAGAGCCACATCATCCTGCACAATCAACTGCCACGTGTCATCCGTACGACCACATCAACGGGCCCAGTCAGTTGCCACGTGTCATTCGTACGACCACATCAACGAACCAAAACCTGCCATGTGTCATCCGTACGGGTTGCCACATCATCGTATGGACTTCCACGTGTCATATGTATGGGCTACCACATCATCGTACGAACTGCCACATGTCATATGTACAGGATACCACGTCATCGTACAGACTGCCACGTGTCAGTTCGTATAGTCCATATCAGCACCCGAAAATGCCAAAAATGCCTACCACGTGTCAGATCTTGGTGTTTCCACATCAACATGCTGACATCATCTGCCACATCCTTGTTGACATCATCATTTGTACTACTGACATCATCCGCTGACTTTGACATGTTGACTTTGACTTTGACTTTTTTGCTTGTTTGGGAAAAAGTTCATATCGCAATAATATTCGCATACAATGTCCATTTTCGGAAAAAATATATATATATATGGCCAAAATCGACATGACGAGCCCTACCCAATGGTGGTGATTTTGTCTGATTCCGAGAACTTTGAAATCTTGGCCTTCCTAGATCCATTTTGGATCATTCCTCCCCACTAAGACCTTTTGGTCCTTCAAAAGGATATTAACCAGTCATCAAGTGCGGGATAGGCCTCCCCACTTGTCCTTTGTCTATCAAATATGTCATGTGCACCTGTCGCATCATAATCAATTGCAAAACAACCATGATAATTGAACACATATTGTTAGCCATTTTTATTTGTTCACATATTTCTGAACCCACTACCATCCATGTAGAAAACATTAGCAACGATAACATCAGAAATATGACTAAAACTGAACCAATATGTTTGATGTGTTTGCACAACATTAACTTATCTTAAGGCAAAGTATGATTGAACTTCCATTCTACAACCATCTCATGTTCGTGCTTAAGACCAACTGCTTTACTTGGCACAATTATAGGTGTATTGCTTGCATAAGTTGTCTTCTTTAATTGTTCCATTGTTAGAAGAGATTGATTTGCTTTTATGTGATGAGCATGCACAACATATTCATTGCCTTTCTTAAACAAGTGATATTGATTATGTTCCCTGTAGAATATTTCTTTGCGATCATATAAATAAGGGTTTCCTAAGACCATTACACATGTTTCTAGCGGCACCATGTCACATATTACTTCATCCACATACTTAGATGTAATTGAAAACTTTATGGTACATTTCTTTGTTATGGGCAATTTGTGATATTTGCTTATCCAATTAAGTGAATAGGGTTTGTGATGCATCCTAGTGTTTAATACCAATTTCTTAACCACTTATTCTGAAATTAAGTTAGATTGAGATCTGTTATCTATCATTGTATCGATCTTAGTATGTTTCATCATGACCCTTATATGAAACAATTTACTTCTTGAATCAAAACCATCACCAATTTTCCCTGTCAAACCAACTGTTGTAATATTAGAGTCGTCACCTGAATCTGACGGCAAGTTTGTTGGTTGTGTTGTTGTTGAAACTTTTTGCCTCCCTTTCCTCTATTTTAACCACTTTGGTCTCTTCTCTGGGTGCAATTTTCAGCAATACTCTTCATTGTGCCCTTCTTTCTTGCAATGCTTGCAAGAGAGCTTCTCCTCCTTTACTGTCGTTGAATTTAGTTTCTTCCCATTCCCTTTGCCTTTGCCTTCTTTCTTTGAAGATGATTCCCCAATACAGCAACTCTGGTTTTTCTTGTTTCGATATATGTTGCTTGAACAGAAACCTCTTAAAGATTATTAGGTCCAAACATAAATACAGTATTACAAATATAAGCAGGAAAACCTTCTATATACTTCATAAGAGTTTCTTGTGTAGTCAATGGAACATCTAACATCAAAGCCATCTTACGAAATTCATTTGTATATTCCTACACCAGCTGTCATTTTCTTAACTTAAGACTTTTTCATTCAATTAAATCATTTTCTTTATATCCCAATGGATAGAACTGTTTTCTAAGTGCAGAAATAAAATCATGCCATGATGGAAAAATCTTACCAACTTGTTGAGTTCCATGTTGCATCTTACTTTTCCACCAGATGAGAGTTGTGCCTTCAAGACAAAGCGATGCCAATCTAATTTTGGTTGCCTCATCTTTGATTTGTTGCACATTACAATATACCTCCATCTGTCTAACCCAATTATCAAGTTTCTCATCATTAACTGATCCGGATTATTTTCGGCACGAAATGAGAGCGGAGATATAACACAGAAATATTCAGAGATATTGCAAGAGAGACAACAATATAATAGAGATATAGCGGAAATATAACAAGAGTCACAGATATACAGTAATACACGATTTCTATTAATGAAATAAATGTACAGAGACTGTAAAATACAGAGTGAAAGACTCGCTAGAATGGTGGCAGCTTATCTCTGAGAAGATATGTGACAGCTACTCGCATCTGTGAGAAGATGACTACAACGAAGCTCTGAAGGCCTTTTTACAATAAGCAGGAATGCCAAAAATCCTAGACATCCACAAAAACCTAACCCTGGGAGATGAAGCGCCAAAAGTCATGTGGGCCCTGTTTGGGTAAGTTGGTGCATCAACTTCCCGGGGTCGTAACTTTTGCATACAATCTTCGTTTTAGGCGTATGATAGCTCGTTGGAAAGATATATCCGAGAACTACAACTTTTGGGTGAGAAACATGATCTATAATCCATGTTGCTCCCCGTTTTCTCAAAAAACATCATTTAGGGCCTCAAAATGGCCCCAGAAGTTAAAAACTGCTAAAAATAGTAAATTACCAAAATTGCCAGAAACATGTTTTGGGCCAATTGGAGAAGGTGGGTGGCTACCGATATCCACCTGGATCAATCCTCCCTCCTTAGGAAGCAATGGTCTCCATTGCGTTGATTTCCCGGGGGAGAGGGGAAAGTGATTGCTGAATCTGAATCTTGGTGATCTGCTTGCCTTGCTGGAGAAGTGGCGTTGCTTAGCTTGTTGAAGGCTATCATGAACCTTTGGCTGGAAGGTTTGGACCTTTTTAACCATTCTAGCTATTTTAGATGACTGTGTGCAGAAGAAATCTTTGTGCTTCGTTGCAACCTTATCGACCT
>JASDQU010881862.1:45511-55925 GCA_032191745.1 Picea mariana
TTTTTGGCACGAAATGAGAGCGGAGATATAACACAGAAATATTCAGAGATATTGCAAGAGAGACAACAATATAATAGAGATATAGCGGAAATATAACAAGAGTCACAGATATACAGTAATACACGATTTCTATTAATGAAATAAATGTATAGAAACTGTAAAAGTACAGAGTGAAAGACTCGCTAGAATGGTGGTAGCTTATCTCTGAGAAGAGATGTGACGGCTACTCGCATTCGCAAGAAGATGATTATTACAATGAGGCTCTAAGGGCTTTTTTAACATAAGTAAAATCCAAAACCCTAACCCCGGAAGATGAAAATCCAAAAAGGTTTGTGGGCCCCGATGGGGGTAGTTGATACGTCAACTTCCCAGGGGCGTAACTTTTGCATATGATCTCCGTTTGGGGCGCTTGATAGCTCGTTGGAAAGATCTATCCGAGAACTACAACTTTTGGGTGAGCAACATTAATCTACAATCCATGTTGCTCCTCGTTTTCTCAAAAAACATCGTTTAGGGCCTCAAAATGGCCCCGAAAGTTCAAAACTGCTAAAAATTAGTAAATTACCAAAATTGCCAGAAACATGTTTTGGGCTAGTTGGAGAAGGTGGGCAGCCACCGATATCCACCTGGATCAGGATCTGAGCATTTGAAGCAAAGAAAAACCGTAAGTGCTCAAGAGCATACGCTTGTTACATTATACACTGGCCGCATTCACACACGGGCTGTAGTGAGCCAGAGTGCATGCACACGCGGGCTGCACTACTGATAGGTTGCGTACCTGTTGATAGATTGATATCTGTTGAGGATTGTTGCCTTATCTCAGTTGGTGCTGAGAATGTAAGTTGAGTCTTGCATATAGAGCTGGTGCTCTTGTAGAATTGTACTCTATTCAATTGTTGCTGATAAACCCAAGGATTGTAGTCCGTAATAAAAAGAAAATTGTACATACATCTTGTGTTCTTTGTGTCCATTGTGATGATGACTTGTTGATGCTATATTGCTAATATATGCCTACATCTAACTGGTTATAAATGACAACAATGGGTAATGAATAAATGTTGAATGCTAATTGATGAGTTTTGTGCAAGAGGGAAGTTTTGGGAAAAAGAGACCCACACTCATTCACCCCCCCCTCTAAGTGTGGTAGGTGTGTCCAACAGTCTTATCTGTTTCATGTCGTGTTCCACCCAATTCTCCAACACGGTATCAGAGTTGATGGTTTAAAACATCGACCTGTTATCTGCAAACCTTACTGAGTTGGATCTGTTGTGTGATTGAATCTGGGTTAGTGGTTTGCTAATTGGAACTTATTGAAACATATCAATTTATTTATAGATATGGAATATGGCTTTGAAGATTGATCTTGTTGTTCTGAACAGATCAAATTATGTAGTATGGGCACCATATATGGAAGCACCATTGAAGAGAAATGGATGACGACAGTGTATAAAGGTTGTGATTCCAGATCCAATAGATGACCGGGAAAAGTTGGTTGTTGATGGCAAGAAGGATGAGGCTGTAGGGGTCATCATGACCTACATCTCGTGGGAGATTCAATTTCATTTTAGTGGAATTGACTTCCCTCATCAAGTTTGGAAGAAGACGAGGTCATTGTTCAACCAAGTCGATGAGAGCCATGTCATGCAGCTGGAGAAATAGTTGATATCTCTCGATCCTCATTCTTTTCACAGAATGGAGGACTATTTGGCGCGTGCCAACGAACTTTAGTTGAAATTGGACGAATGTGGAAAGAACTATCAAAAGAGGGATGAAAAAATCATCTATCCAGTCCTGATGAACTTGAGAACACCATTTGACGTGTTTGTGTTGACTTTCCACACCGACTTTCTGTGGTCATTTGATTACCGATCAACACAAACTGCTTGAAGAATGATAGCTTGGTGGTAAACATCAGACCCACATGCTCAAGGGAAWGGGAAAGATAGATCCCAAGGATAGTGTATGGTTTAATGCTTCTACAAAAAAACCTRCATACCATGACCAAAAACCACCAAGACAGACAGATGCACCTCAACAAAGTCAAAAGAAGAGGACATGTCAGTACCGTGGAAAGACTGGASATGTGGAGAAAGTCTGCTATAAAAAGTGAGACCATTTAGAGGAGAAGGTTAAATGCCTTGAAGGAGATTTMTCCATTGTACGCTGACCCGCTGATAATTTCACCTTCGAATTAAGAACTTCTCATGTCTTGTTGTCTCATTYTGTGTAGAATRAATGAGTGGTCGACTCTGGGTGCACTCATCACATGGCTAATGATGCCTCCTTGTTTATGTGTTGGGTGAAGCTAAGGAGAGGAAAATCTATGTCACTGATGTAATACCTGAGCATGATCCTCAGATTGTAAATATATTGTACATATGATACTTAGGCTAGTGAGCCAGTATGTTTGGGTTAGAGTTCCTGTAAAGTTGAGCAAAGGTCGGAGAGCCTATATTATAAATTGTGCATATATACTAATTAATAAAAAAAAATAGTAACACCATGGTTGCAGACCAAGGGATGAAAACAGTATTGAGGGATAAGACTCCACGAGTGAGAAAGAGGGCTAAAGGCTAGGTAAAGGGAGCTTAAGCCAAGGAGGCTAAGAAAAATACAATATAATAATTCCCTAAGCATTTATTTTATTATATTATATAATAATATAATATAAAAAAGGTTCATGCATAATTAAAGGGGGAATTTAGTTTAATTCTCTTTTCCATTCATTTTATTCTTACCATATTGACTACGAGGGTTGCTCTCGAGAAGACGGTGACCCAAAATACAGAGTTTACCTTGTGGATCCTGGGTGGATCTATGCGTGTACACTTCTCCTTGGGTTGCCTTGGGGAAACGCTGAAGCCCCGAAGGGAGAAGTGTGGGGATAGGTTCCTTGGTGTGGGGTCTAGAGGGTACGTGGAGACCTCTAAGGGCAGCTTGAACTCTTGGAGCCACAATGCTTCGAGACTTCCTTGCTGGCTTGTGTTGGAGCCCTAGAAGGGTAGCGGTACAACCCAAGGGACCGCAGTGTAGAGAAGGGGACACACTACCTTGGGTTGTGCAGGTTGATGAAGAATGGGAGACTGTAGATTGGAGTGTCGTTGAGGTTTGGTACTTTGGCCTAGACCTTGTTGGTACTGACTGTGGACCATAGTTGGCTTAGGAAACCCTTTTCCCTGGTAGAATAATAGCCTCAGCTTGGGGATGACTCACTGCTGAGAGATTATGAGCAGTGCAGTATATAGTTGGGAGGAAAGTCAAAGGTCTGTTGCATGTTTTTACAAAAGATAAGTGTCATGTGTCTTTGTTGTTACATTGTGTAATTCATGTGTTAATTGTTGAATGCTTATAGAATCTCTGTGTATGTTTACATGCCTAATTGTTAATGTGTTATGCACAACTCTGCATGTAAAATTTTAAGATAGAGCACGTGCTATGATATGGTAACAGGGGTTGGTTATGCTTATGTTGAATTGGAGGAAAATTGTGAAATTTACCAGTACCCGCCATCCCAGCAGATACTGAGGTGGCCGGGTACATTACAAAGTGGTATCAGAGAGTTTCAACACTGAACCTGCATGGGACAACTCCAATTTCAACACTGGACCTGCATCGGACAGAGACAAAATGCAGAGGTGAGTACGCATGCAAATTGTTTCACGAAATATTCAGCCAGATGTGGTTTCTTGGATTTCTACAATTTCAGGGTACGTTGAGAATGAGTGCAATGATGATGCACTAAAGCTCTGCTTGGCAATGCTATGAACATTAATGGAGCCGAACCAGTATACCTTTACCGCCATCCAAGAATGTAGTAGCCTAATGGGTTATGGAATGGTTCCACATCCAAGTTCACGCTCGCTGTTTTTATTTAAGCGATGTACACTAAGGATTGACTCTATTTTTCACGCGATGAGAATATGAAGGATGTTTTGAAGCATTTTGGGCAAATAGTAATSACCTCCTCGAAGGGTTTTCCATGTGGCCTCCCACATCCACTCTCGTTTATTGAGTGAAAGTGCAAACACGAGTAGACCAATGAAACCATGCCCACATGACAAAAACTGGATTCCAGCCAGACATTATTATSCGGAACCATCTCAGTAACATGTATGCAAAGTACTCCGATATAGTTTATGCACGTCAAGTGTTTGACAAAATGTTTCAACAGAACGTGGTTTCGTGGACTGCTGTGATTATGGGATATGCTCAAAAGGGTTAACAAAAGGAGTCCCTGGGACTTTTGGCCAGATGCATCGAGCTGGCATGAAGGCCAACGAGTTGCTCTTGCAAGTGTTATTGGATCGTGTGCGACCTCAGCTGTTTGGAGAAAGCGGAGCAGGTACAAGGCCATGCAATGAAATATGGTTTTTCTTACAATCCCTCTATTGGAAGTGCTCTTGTAGATATGTATGCAAAATGCAGTTGTGTCGAGGATGCATGCCAAGCATTTGACAAAATTTCTGAACGAAACTTGGTTCTATAGAATACTGTGATTTTTGGTCATGCTAGGAATGGACACCACCAGGAAACCCTCCTTTTTGTTTTTCAAAATGCAATTGGCAGATGTAAAGCTAGATCAGTTTACTCTTGCCAGCAGTCTCATGGCATGTGCTGGTTGACTGGGTTTTAATCAGGGCAAGCAGATCCACCKTTGCATTGTCAAATCCGGTTTTGAGTCAGATTTCTTTGTGGGGAGCACGCCTATTGACATGTATGTAAAATGTGGSAGTTTGGAGAAGGCACGTAAATTGTTCGCCAAAATTTCTCATAGAAATGTGGTCGCACGGAGCGCTGGCCAACCTAGTTGCTCAACCTACAGGTTTTAACACTTTAAAATATTTTACATTCTGGCTACTTGTMGTGCTCTGCTTGGAATATTTGGCAGTAATTTTCACGCAAGAGACGTTTTAAATACAAGGTAAAAGGAGGGATCTTCCTCTGTATCCACGCAACTTCATGCATGGAGAAAATATCAAATTATAGTTCTACTCATCCTATGAGTAATCCTAAGTTTAAATTGCATACATCGTTTGAGGGCAATTTGCTGAATGATGGAAAGCATTGTGATATAATTGTTGATGTTGCACAAATTGAAGGGTGCCTCTCTTTTGAGAATAAAACATCCAAGCATGCAAGTAGTTCTGATAAACAGACATCTGCATTGGCTACAGGTGTTGAATCAAGGGACAAACTTTCCTTTGATGAATGTACAATGTTAATTGAGGATTCTGAATAGAGAATCATGGCAACAGTCAGCAAGATGCTAGCTATGAAGACAGTGCTTATTCTAACAAGTTGCATGCCCACTTTGCTGAGTTAGCAATAGAGAATGGTACTTCTGGAGATTTAATATCCCAACCAGTGAATAAAAATTTGGGCCCTGATGTGTCAGAGACGGATCAAGCAGAGATGCTTGTTCTCGGCTTGGTTATTCATATCAATCCAGAAGCCAAGCAGACAAAATGGTCGTCATGGAAAAATTTGAACTGGCTTCGTCGTGAGGATGCATCTCACAGGGCTATTTTAAGACATAGGTAAAGATTTAAGGGCATTATTGTTTCACCCTCCATGTTTCTTGACCATGTGCCATGGAGGTGTCACTATGTAACGCAAAATGTTCTAGAAACATGGAAGTCAAAAGACCGTAATAACAATGACAGGGTGGATGCCTGCCATTTGGTTTGATTCTTCCTTTTATGGCTTTGTAGTATGCAGGCATTCCAATTTTGTTACTGTATTCGAGAATTGCTGCTCCTCCAAAGCTTCAAGGTAACTGTTAGGTTGCTTGCATCGAGACATCAAGAATCGAGGCAGAATTCCAATCCAATTAATGATTTCCTCACAGGTGTTTTCCAAGTGCTCAGGTTAAAAAATTAAATTTCCGTATAATAACTTCTGTGAATAGACATTCATGAAATTTGGAATCTATGATTTGCATTTGAAAGACTGCAAAGAACTAATTTTCCTTATAAGATATATTGTATCAGTTGTAGGAAAGATTTACAAATAATGAATGAGTTGTAGGAATATTTCCAGCTCTGTTTACAACTCAAGATCTATTAGAACAAGATTTAGCAAGATTGGCCATGTTTGTCCAGCTCTGAGTTCAATCCGCAGCTCTGTTGGCATAAGTACATTTGGAAGGCCTTTTATTTTCAAATGCTTTGACAAAGTCATAGTTTATACAACAAACATTTTCATGACTATTGATAAATGTTGTCTGAACATACCAATAAAGGAACAATACAGTCCTGTGCTTCAATGGAGCTATTATTTTGTTCTTGGAATATCCACATTTACTCCGTTAGCCTGCATATATGAGCAGGTTGTAATATTTGAAATGATATGGATTTGCATGTGGGTTCATGGCAGTGCAGCTATTGGTGGTCTCTATGAGAATTACGATGCCTCTGTGGGACTGGTAAATTCAATTAAACATGAAAGTTACTTTCCTGATGTCGTCACATATACCGCAGTCATTGATGGCCTCTGCAAAGGGGGAAAATTGGATGAAGCAAAGAGACTTTTATTCAGATGTTGGAGAACGGTCTTCTCCCAGATGTTATTGCTTATAGTACTCTAATATATGGATTTTGTAAGCATGGAGAATTTTTAATGGATTTCAAGCTCTTAAGTGAGATGAAAACAAGGGAGTTAGTCCTACATATGGAACCTACAATTTACTGATGCAAGGCCTTAGTATTGGAGGAAAAATAGATAAGGCTTATAAACTACTACATTACATGCAGAAGAAGGGTTGTGTGCCTGATTCCTTTAGCTATAGTGTGCTAATGAACTGTCTTTGTGAAGGAGGCAGACTGTATGAAGCTCAAGCTCTTTTAAATGAGATGTGCCAGAAAGGCATCTCCCCTAATTCTTCTTTGTTTAATACACTCATTGCTGGCTTTTGTAAGGTAGGCAAAGTGGATGAAGCTTGGAAACTATTGGAAAGAGCAGAAACTGTATGTACCATGGATGTCCCTGCCTATAGTATGCTTTTCAATGAACTCTGTAATAGTGGAAGGTTATTCAATGCTCAGGATGTTCTTGATATAATTTTGCAGAAAGGATTTAACCTTGATGGTTTTTCTTATGTGGCATTGATCCACCACCTATGTAAGGAAGAGAAGTTGGAAGAAGTCAAAGCACTCATAAATAAACTGGTAGATAAATGCTGCATATTTTATCCTGCTGCATATATTCCACTAATTGACACCTTGGAGAAGCTAGGTAAAAAGCATGAAGTTAATAAACTTGCCGATGATATGATGAAAATGGCAGCTCGCCATGATGAAGGCAAAGGAGGAGTGGTAATAAAACCTCAACAAGATTTTAAGCACTTCTAAAGCTCATTTTTTTTTAAATGAGGAATGTTTTGACAATTGTTTTGACCATAGAAAATTGTCAGTCATAAGTGGCAATATTGAGAAGTATTATTCTTCTAAAAGCTATTTAAATGCTTGAAGTTTTATGTAAATGAGGACTATGATGCAGATATAATCTATGATTAAAAAAAAGGGAAAATGACATGCAGGAGGCTCACAAAGCTAAACATGAGGAAAGTCCAACAGAAAATATTGTTGGAATATGTAAAAAAAAAAATAAAGAAAAAGAAAGGGTGAGGTGAAATGGATAGAAATGAAAGAAATTGACATGGTTATAGAGCACTTAGAAGATAAAACTGATGATTTCCAGAAATAATTGCAGTCACTTATAGATGTGAGAAAGGTGGCCAAACAGGGTGGAAAAGAATCATCTTATTTAGAGATGGGAAGAAATTTTGGACAATGTTGGGGATGGAAGCTTCAGTAAAATCAATGGAATCAGAGGATCAAATTGAGTGGTTGGGCAGAGTATTGAATTAGGCTCCTATAGATGTGGCTAATTCTCAATGGCAGATTGAAATTGCACAAAATTATAGAACAACCCTCAAACATATCCGCAAGGGCGGCCAACACCAAATKAGCCTTCTTAGTGCATGCTCCAGCATTGCTGCTTTGGAGCAGTGAAGGAACAGGCATGGTAACATGATTTTTTCCTTGAATGGARTACTTCATTACAAAGAAAGTTAAGACTTAGCAGTTCAAGGATTTCTAGACAAGAAAGATCATGGATCTAACCACWGGAATGTGACCTGTCAGTCAATGCTAAATGGGGCTTAGTGGAGTATTCTTGGAYGATTGTATGCATAGAACCAGCACAGATGGGGACTAGATTTTAGTTTGGGGTTCCTGGAAAAGATGACAAGGACATACATAGAATGCAGTTGGGCCAAACATTGGGACAGTTCGAAGGTGCCAAAAGTTTTGCTTATGACTCTAAGTCTCATATAAAAAGTATYGAATCCCCTTTTTTATAYGAGTTTAAGAATGACAATGARCAAAATATGGAACTTGAGGAAGGGACAGCGAGTGAAACTGACATCCTTCAGAGTCATGAAGAAGAACCTGAAGAATATTATGCCTGTAGGTGTTTGGAAAATGTTGACTGTATTGATAAATTTGCTCAAGTTAATCCTCAACAACAGTGGAGTTGTGATGCTCATCCCAAAGCAAAGATTGAGTAGTCATTTGAAAATGCTCATGGATCAAGATTGAAGTAAGAAAAGAGTTTACTCACCGATGGTAAGCATACTATTTGTGAACAGATTTTTATTCTTGAAAACAATATGACAATGTTCATTGGATATCATCAACACATTGAAGAGCACAACTTGGTTGAAAGCTCAAAAAGGTAATTGATAATGAAAGTGTTGGCCAACAATAAAGAAAGTGAAGAAAATGTCATTATAAGTGACTCAAACTCTTGTTTTGTTATGGCCTTATCATCTATATTGCCAATGAAGAACAGGAACAAGAGAGAAGAAAAGTTGTGCATGTCAGCAAATTGGATGAAAATATGCATTCTCCATCTGGGCTTGCCTTTATCATGGACAAATTTTCAGATTGTACAAAGGAAGAAGATGATGGGTATAGAGAATTGTGCATTGAACCAATGGGTGTTACTAGAAGAAGAATAAGAAGGATTTTTCTCTTGCAATATATATTTAGTGATAAAAAAAGAACCAATTAACGACTGCCAATACTATTCCTTAACTAATTTCAATGAACTGGAGCAAGTTACTGTAATGGGGGTTAGAATAATTTCATGGCATGAGTGTCCTGGAGATGTTGTAGTTTTAGAGGTGCATCAACATGGATCAAGCATATGGAGATGTGATTTTGTGGAGCTCTAGATGGACCGAGTTTTCAGAAGTGCAACATTATGTCACTAACAGGAAGTATGACCATCTCTCGTAAGCATATTGAATGAGAAATCAACTTTCTGTTGGCAACAATTGAACATATCTTTACTCTGGTCAAAGATGAAGCACTTGGGTTAACCTCACGGGCTTTGTAAGATATTTTCTTGGCTTSAATGGTTGTTTGATTTCTTTAGTCAATATGTTTTTGTTGATTGAAGTAGGAGACATAAGTTGTATATAAATAAGCTCACCCTTGAGCATTTAGTTTTTGGCAATAGTTTTTGGTTGTTTTTGAAGCAACAAAACATGAAAGTGAATCCTTCATCAAAGAATGGTAAAGCGAGTGAAGTACATCTGATTATAAAGATCAACTACATTGCTAGAAATGAACAGTTAAACACAGTACAAAGAAGCGTGTTTGCACAWCTTGACTCGGCAACCATTTTGGACAACAGTTCTATATGATATTTTCGACAGTACTCTGAGCACAAAGGACTTTGATCATGTTCAATTTTGGATGGATCAAGTAATCATAAATTATGATTTTCAGTTTSAGAGTTGGAGCTKGGCATTTTTCATCAGAATATTTGATCATGTATGATGATGACTATGTCAGTTTTGACTATCAAGAAAGATGGAGCACGAAGAAAATTTCCAGGTCCAGTGGGTGCACATATGGGATAGGAAGATCAAAACAATCTTTATATAATTTTAAATAAATAATATTGTATAGGTGTATATACTATATAGATGCCTTGAGGAAAATGCATAAATAATGGGGAGGGGAATGTAATACCCCGGCTTGATCCCCATATTGTAAATATGATACTTAGGCTAGTGAGCCGATATGTTTGGCCCGAAGTGCTTGTAAAGATGAGCAAAGGTTAGAGAGCCTATATTAGAAATTGTACATATACACTAATTAACCAAAAAAAATAGTAACACTATGCTTGCAAAACAAGGGACGAAAAGAGTATGGGGGGCTAAGACTCCACGAGTGGAAAAGAAGGCTAAGGGCTAGGTAAAGGGAGCTTAAGCTAAGGAGGCTAAGCCAAATATAATATAATAATTCCCTGAGACTTAATATTCTTATATTATATAATAATATAATATAAAAAGGGCTCATGCATAGTTAAAGGGGGAATTTAGTTCAATTCTTCATTCCAT
>JASDQU010881863.1:0-15250 GCA_032191745.1 Picea mariana
TTTCATCATCCAAATCTGATTTGTAGCTCTGTAATAGACCTGGTGTATATGATCACATTCCTGCAAACCTTCCTTAACTTCAACAACAAGAGACTAGCATTTTCATCAAACTTTTCTTTAGTCTCACATGCCTAGTTTTGGATTAGTCAACAACCCTAACTTGAAGTAATCATAAAATTGTACCTGTAATGTATAAAGATATGCAACGGATACATAATGTTCTTCATTGTGTTTTATAAAATTCCTCCAGGTTTCATGACTTGGAACCTCTCAGAAAAGGAGTTATTGCAAAATTGGCATACCTTGCTGAATTTTGGCTTATTCTAGAGAGCAAACTTGTAGAGAGTGCCCCGCACAGAATTTTTGTTGAATGGATCTAAAAATGTGACACAACATACTATTGACTGTAACCTAATCAAAACATTTTGTTTCACATAATTTTGATATGTTATGAACAATTTATGATGTTTTTACCTGAAACACATGTTTTTGACTAGTTTCAGGACTAGCCACAAACCCTATTTTCCACGGAGTGTAACTCCAAAACTACAATGACCCACAAGATGAATTTTTTACCACAGATACTTGGATATGTTTTCTCAATGGCATGGCAATTTCACGGTATCAATCATTATATAAACAATCTTATAGTGAAAATGGTGAGATGACCTGCAAATAACATACCTTAGAAAGCACCATCAAAAGAATTTATCCTTCCTTGCATTTCGGCCTTCTTTTCTTCACCTTCCCTCAGAATTTCGGTTTATATATCCTTGGTTATCTCAAACACCTACAGATATTCAATATTCTCAAGTGTAATTAAAATTAGAGAGCCTTGCCTCGTATTTATACTCTCCAAGTAACTTCCTTAAAAACATCTTCTAGGTCACCTGGCCCCACTTTCCTTATTTTAGGGTTAACACACTCCTAATTTCTCCATTAAATTTATTATTGAAATAATTTATTTTGTATTTACTTTGAATTATAATACACTCATTACTTCACTTTATTATTTACCTTTTAAAATCTCTCAAACCACTTTGACTACTTTCAATAAAAAATAAACAATATTTTAACATGCACACTGCAAATTTAAAATGACAAGAACACCAACTCAAGGCTGAGATTAAAGCCTTGGATACCTGGTCGAGACAACACAATGAAGCAATTTAGGGTTAGGGATGCAATAGTCTTGAATGTTGAAGTCTACCACTTAGGTATAGATGAAGGAACTATAATATTTCACATGCAAGATCAATGATAAATATTTAATTCATGATTCTTTTATATAATCATTCTCTTATTGTGAATTATTGTAGTCATGGTTGGTTGATGAATATCCTTGTTTGGAAAATAAAATGTTTATTTTGATGAAATGATAAGATACACATACTTTTTAATTTTATAAGGGTGAGGAGAAAATTCCAATCTCTTAATGTGTGATATTAAATTATAATTCAGTGTATTCCCTATATTATTAAACCCACTTGGAAAATAATTAACTAAAATAAATTGTAACTGAGTGTATGCCATAGAGTCCCACTTGGAAATTAATTAACACATGGAGCTAGCTAGTCATCATTTCCATTCAAGAGCTACCAATTTCTTAACCAACATCAAGTTGATCTCTTCAATACATTTAGCTTTCTTAGAATTCCACTAACAAGTATGGTGGTGAAAGGGTTCTGATTAAAAAACCCTTTCCTTAATGAAGGCCTTCCAAACGGGCCATCCCAACCCGAACCTTTATTTACAAGTCTCAAGCCCTGACTGTAAAAATATATAGGTAGACTCTTTTAGACTCTTGGATAAGACTCAAATCCCGAAAACACCCTCCTAGTTAGCCAAGATCTACCACCCTCCTAGAGAGAGGAAGGGTACTTGTTACGCCAAAGGTGTTTTTTAAGGGGCAGCTCCATTCAGCTCTTTGTCGTCTGCCAGTACCCATTTACAACCTACCATGTGTTCCTTTTATTCTTCCAGGTGTCATTTTCTGCTACACCACCTCAATGCTCTGTTGGTGCCTTCACCCATATGCTACAACAGGTTTTAGCATGATCAAATAAGAGGAATTTAGCATGATCAAATAAGAGGAATTGTGGGACAAAAGAGAGGGCTTTCCTGGGACAGTCAGGTAGGGCGCAAGCACCCATTTGCTTGATACATATGCATATAGAGTAGTTATGTGAAGTGGTTTCAAGAGGGCCTAATTATTGGTTTACATGTGCTAGATCCACCGTCGAAAGTCCTCCTCCTCTTTTTAACCTTCCATTGTTTCCTTGATAGGGATAACATGCTTTCTCTTGGAATGTTTTCAAATATTGTTACTTATCTTTATCTTATCAACTGAGAAGGAAATTAATATGAACGTATTTTTCATGGTTTTTCAACCCTATTCCTTCCTAACATTCACTGGCATTCTTCTCGTATGTTGCTAATTACTCTTCATTTTGTTCAATTCCATTTTCCACTATTTTCTATGTTTGTCTTTTCGGGTTTCTTTTCTTTCTTTTTTGTTCTTGGTGCAACCTCTGTAGGGAATTTTGCATGACAAGTGTTGTATCATATTATATATATCCTTTTACTTTCTTAAAATTTATGTATATCCTAATATTTGCTTAAATTGTATATATGCAAAGCTTTAATAGGATGAATTTGTACCATATACACATGGATTGTTTTTTTTTAATGTTAAAATCTTTAGTATTGAGAATTTCTTTGCATATTTACCATATGTGATATTATTAGTTTAAATTTGTATATCAACATATTTAATTTCTCATTTCGTGGAAAATATAATTTATTATCATGCAAAATATCTTGTGCTCATTTTGTATTTTTTTATCACTTATTTTAATTTTCTTTAAATTGTGTTGATCTTTGATAGAAAGCCTTTAGTTTTTCATTTCCTGAAAAATAAAAGCTCATTTTTTTTTCTTATCACTTATTTTTATTTTTATTTTTATTTTCATTTTCTTTAAATTGTGTTGATCTTTGCTGAAAAGCCTTTAGTTGTTTACTTTGGATGAAACTAGGTGGATATTTATTAAAAACGACTAATTTTATTATATTTGGGAGAATGCATTTTGGATTTTTTTGGATTGCTTAAAATTGGTTAATTTTAATTTCAACTCCAACTTATGGTAACTACTAAAATGTTATAATTCATTGACAAGGGGCGAATGGTACAGGTCAACTAAACGTTTCATGGCAAGTCTAGAAGCATACTTGGCAAAAAAGGTAACATTCATTTTCTACATTTCATGGCAAGTCTAGAAGCATACTTGACAGAAAAAGTAACATAGTTCATTTTCTATATTTCATGGCAAGTCTAGAAGCATACTTGACAAAAAAAGGTAACATAGTTCATTTTCTTTCTATTTTGTATCCTTTTGGTGTTTGTTATTTTGAATTTTTTCTATGATTTCTACTCTCTATCACATGTTCATACCATATTATTTCATCAGATGATTTTACAGTGTTTGTAACAAGGCCATTCAATGGGATTTATGTTATTAGGTCCCTTATTCAATGAAGTCATTTATTGCAATTATTTTCTGCAAAATTATTTTGTTCCCTTTATCTTGTACTTGGAAAAAGCATGTGTAAGCATCGCAAAAAGATGGTAGAATGCATCTCACAAGCAGGTAAAAGTACCCTTTGGGCCCCCCAAGGACCATAATGATTTACTACCCAATGCTTGGCTACTTCTGGTTGTTGTCAATGTTAATGGTCATTTTTTAGACATGGGATGGTATGTGTTGTCGCTGGTGGGAGACTTTATAAACTTTTTATATATCTTTTGTATGTCCTCCAATGCTTGGCTAATTCCATTTGTTGTTGATGTTAATGGTTATTTTGGGGCCATGGGTTCGTATGTGTTGTCACTGGTGAGAGACTTTATGAACTTTTTATATATCTTTTGTATGTCCTCAGGGTTGATATTAGTATAATGGGTGTTTTTTTTATGATATCAGGCTACCAATGTGGCAGCTCCATTGACATTCCACTTCTTGAGGGGCTATAAAATGCATGTGTACATCTCATGCTTATATTAGTAGTCAAATGAAGGCATTTTAAAGAGAGGATATGCTCGAAACCTTGTACAGATCGACGACAAACCCACTTGCAACACAGACTCATTTTGATTCTCTTTTATTTTGGATTTCATTCCAATCAATTTTTTTATCAATTTTTTATTTTCTGTATTTCGGATTTCATTTTGGTGAATTTTTAAGTTAATTTAGGCAAATTTAACACAGTTTTGTCTCTCGTGACTTTTTTATAATATTTTTTTCTTAACTTTCTGTTATCTTCCTCTACAACTCATTGCATTTTTTGTTCGTCTACTTAAAATAGGAGCTTATTATTAAGCAATTTTAAGTATTATTTTCTTAATTGTGTTTTTCTATCATTTTCTCTGCCGAAATTTTGAAATTTAACAAAAATATGCTCCTTCTACTGCTAATATTCTCTTGTGCCTTGAGATCTCATTCTCGTCTGAGAATGACAAGCCCTCCTTTGGTATATAATCATTTAGTAACGACATTCCGATAATATGATAGTTTTTTTAATTAAAAATCATTGATATTTTTATCTATTGGCGTTTTTTTCTTTGACTAATGATATATATACGAATTATTGTACTTTCTCGTAATAATTTGATAGTTTTTTCGTTAAAAATATTTGATAATAATTTGATAGTTTTTTAATTAAAAATCATTGATATTCTTCTCAAACAACTCTCTTTATTTTGGAAAATGGTATATATACAAATTGAATTTGTCTATGTCCACTTGGGTGACAAGCATATACAAGTTGTACCCACTTGAATGAGAAAAAATCAATTTAGAAATGAAAAATAAATTAAAAAGTGGCCAATAATACTAGTAAAAAAGACCATAATATTTACAAAATTTGAATAAAAAGAATTATAATAATACAAAATCAATAACAAAATAAATAAACATAGACCTATTGGATATTTTAAGCATAAAGATTATTATGTTTTCCGGAATATTATGTTTTTATTTATTTTGATCCATCTATACGTATGTTTATTAGAGATGTATGTTTATTAAAGATGAGATTAAAATGAATCTATATTAATAGTAAATTAATGACTAAATATTTTTGATGTTATGTTTTAATCATTAAAGATTGTTATGTTTTCCAGAATATTATATTTTTATTTATTTTGATCCATCTATATGTATGTTTATTAGAGATGAGGTTAAAATGAATCTATATTAATAATAAATTAATGACAAATTATTTTTGATGTTATGTTTTAAGCATAAAGATTATTATGTTTTCCAGAATATTATATTTTTATTTATTTTGATTCATCTATATGTATGTTTATTAGAGATGAGGTTAAAATGAATCTATATTATTAATAAATTAATGACAAACTATTTTTGATGTTATGTTTTTTTCTTTTTTCTTTTGATCCATCTATATGTTTATTAGAGATGATGTTAAAATGAGTCTATATTAATAATAAACTAATGATGTGCTATGTATTTCCAAAGTCTCTTTAATTATAATCTATTTAGTTTGTTCTTAACCACTTGAGTAAATCACAATAATCATATTTTATAGTTTAACTAAATCGCAATAATCATACTTTATAGTTTAACTGAGAGTTTATTCTCATAGGAATGTTCAATATTGCCTCTAACAATCATTTGAAGTGCACAACAATAATGGGATTGTGTAATATGAGATCTATGTGTAATTTAATGGGTAAAATACAAGTTGATTCCAATGTTGACTTTGCTAAAAAACATGTGATATTTTTTGCTTTCTGCGATTTCCATAACTGACTCCACTGTGTTACTTTTCTCTCACTCTCCATACATGATCGACTTGCCCATATTGTCACCAACACCATTCCCACCAAGGGAATTCCTTGGATTTGATAGCTCATTATTTATCACTTGCAAGGCTTCCTCGTTCATCTCCTTCTCCTACTCTCTATTCATTTCTGCAGTCAAAAACTTGTACACTCATGTCTCATCCTCGTTGGTTGGAAGCAGAGTGAGATTGATGGCTTTGTGTTTGAATTCGGTGCGGGGAAGGAACCTTATTACTGTCATCTTGATGCTCCGATTCTCCACCATTCTTCTTCCAAACATCAGAGCCCCTCGATCATCAGGGCCTCCAATGAATATTATCGCAATGTGATGGTCTACATTGGAAGGCGCAAGCTGGGACTAACCTCCTAGTTGGCCCCTGTCAACCAGGATTCCCACCGAGCATGGTGCGTGCTTCAACAACCTCTAGTTCATAGTCCCAAATCTATGGCTCACAGATTCTAGGACACCATCGATGCACTGATATTTATGGATAGGGAGTATGATCATGGAAATCTGCTTCTGGTTCGCAATGTTGTAGATATCCTCATGCATGAAATATGCTGAGGAGTTCTTTAGAAAACAATACACTATTACTACAATATTTTTTGCACTGTGTAACAACACCAATAAGCAACAACCATTTTTTCAGCACATGTTTCAACAACTGTTTCAACAAATAAGAAAGAGCTATTATAGTAAAAAATTAAGTGAAACACTCCTGCATCATAATCTAATATTGATACTATGTTATACCACAACTATTTTGTTCGACACAATAGTATGATATTGTCATTGATGTCAACAGGGTGCAAAATAATCCAATATAAACCCAAAGCCAACATGGAAAAACGTTAATCGAAGATCAGAAGAGGTGTTGCATTTGAAATAACACAAGAGAAAAAGTTCTATGAGTAAATAAATCCTTTTGTAAATTATCGAGTTACAAGAACCATTCATTCTTAGTTCGGGACAATCCAGGATCATTAGATCGAGGTAAAGTCAGAGATTTGGAAGGACTAAATCTCAACTATTAGATATAAAGTAGTAGAATTATGAATCATTGGATCAAGTAGAAGATAAATAACTTTGACACTTCAGCACTTTGCCAATTCAACTATTACTAGAGACAACAAAGAATCCATGAAATCCCAAAGTCACAAAATAATTCCAACGGTCGATCTGGAATGGAAATGTTGAATAGTCAGATCACACTAAAGGAAAGAATGTGGTCAACTTCGATGCTGACCACTCCAAAAAAAAGGATTCTAAAACATGTAAGTTTACTCGAAGGCCAAAGCCCCAAAGTCGTGAACTCCCGTCGACCATCGGATCAGACAAAAAGTAGGGAAATCCTGTCAAGTGATGATCTGGAATGAATATTGAAACCATTAGATCACACTAAAATGAAGAAGGTGGTCAACTCTAACACTGACCTACTCTGGCGATAAGAACCTCAAATAAACCAATAAATCCCGAACTCAGGAGCCCCAGAGTTAAAATAATGTAATGTCCCCATTTTGGGACATTATAACTTTACAGAGTGTTATGCCTACCAGAGTAGCTAGATAGGGGTGACAGATATTTCGAGAGATATTGAGGGGTTTTATTGGGCCTGACTTGCATCGTTCATCATCATGATCCATTCTACACAATTTGTTTTTTGTTTCGTTGCATTCTGACGATTCCCATAATTTTGGGTTATTATGGGTCATATCTTAATTAATTTCACTAAGAAGGTCATAATGGAAATATTACTTGGAGAAACCTCTTGGTGTAATAGCTCATTAGAATTGGGAAGAAGAGAACTACGGGATAAGATGATGAGAAGTGACTTTTAGTGGTCGAAGAAGCCATAAGGATGGATAAATCACTTTTTAGAGGTAAAATGATTAATTAATTAATTAAGTGATTTAATTAAGGAATAATAAAATAAAGTAAAAGTCACTTGGAGGGAAAAGGTCAACAATGAATTAGGGTTTCAACAGTGAATTAGGGTTTTGGAAAGCTATAAGAGAAGATTCAGAGACCTAATTCATCATTATGCAGATTATGACTTGTCATTGAGGAGAAAGGCGCATCTCAAGAGAGATAGTTCAGTGGATTCCAAGAGGAAGAAACCAGTTGGCTGATTTTGGTGTTGAGAGACACACCCTAGTCACCAGGAAGATTATTCAGGTCTTCCATCATTCTTCAAAAACAGTTACATAGTGTTCAGAAGAAAGGGCACATTCATCCAGAGTGAGGGTGCAACTTTTGAGAGGGTTTTGGGTCGAATTACCCCATTCAGGGTGAATTCCAAGATTTCCCTCCGACCCATTTGAGAGGAGGGAAAGGCACATCTTTTTCCTAGTTCCTCATCAAATTATGATAGAGGAATCAACTGGGACACATTTTCTAGACTTGGGCGTGCAACACTTTTGGCAGACATATTTGGGGTTCCAGAGCGAGCATCAGACCAGATTCAGGGAAACCCTTCTGACCCATTTCCCAGTAGACCAAGGCGGTCATATTTAGACATATCTCGTCCGATTTCGACGATGGAATCACTAGGACACATTTTTCCAGAAGAAGAGGGGAGAATTCCCCCAGGGGTATACATCTGAGGTCCAGACTCATCAGCAGAGGGGTCTGAAAGATACCAGTACTGAGGACTACAACATGGCGCATCAATTGAGACAGTTTCCAGGCCATTCCGAGAAGTATATCTCCCAAGGTGAACTTTCCAGACTTCTAGCAGTTACTATTAGAGTTGCCATATTCCAAGCGCACCCATTGATTCTAGAACACTCACATATTCTAGGTATTATATTTTAGTTTCTTGTTTGTATTCCAGCTAAGATCCTTTTGTATTCTGATGTAGTCGAGTGTTGTTCTTTTATTCAGCCACATTCGGCCTATTGTAATCTACAGAGATATAATAATACAAACTTTGCAGTCCTTTGTCTCATTTATTATTTGTATGATCATTTATATGTTGTAAACAATAGATCCTACATACAAATTAACAAAATTTCCTAGACTAGCCAAGTCAAGAACATTATAGTGGTATCAGAGCTTGTTTTCCTACCAGACTAAGGTGAAAATCAGATAAGGATCTAGATACATCATTACCAACAAGTGGATTGACAGGGGGGCATAGATGGAGCCTACACCCATTAGATGCAGGGAGCGTTGCTACAGTTGCAAAGTGCCTTGGAAGCCAAATCACAGATGTAGGGGTAAAGGGAAGGTGCACATTGTTGAGGTGCACTATGAAAGTGAGGATGAGGATATGCATGTGAATGAAACCATAGATGCCTATTTGGAGTAGTCCGATAAGGCTAGTGTCTCTTGCACATCTGAGGGACATTTGTATGGACAGGATTATAGTGCATATCCTTCATCTTCCCCATCAAGTAATGTTTAGGATTCAACACTTCAGCATAGTGGTGACACTTGTGAGGACTCATATGTGTTGGCACTTAGACATGATGAGATTAGGAGGTTGGATGACCTACCGGTGGGTGTATACATGGCTTCCAGGAAGTCATGTATGGATAATGATGAGCTTCCTATGATAAGTGAGCCACATTTTTCATCTTCTCAGTCACCTATGCTAGCCACTACACATGAGTATATCAGTGGCATTCCTGATATGGTAGAGGAGCCTTGTGTGGGGACTGTACATAAGGAACATATGGAGCATGGAGATAGTTGACCTTACACATACCTATCAGTATGAGGAGAGTGAATCACCACTCTTGGAGATTCCATTGATGGACCAGGTTGTGGATATCGATAGCTTGTTGGGACACTTATTCCCAGGATCGATCTACAGTGATGAGGATGCACTCCTTATTGGTCGGAATGACCATAGAACGTGTTTGGACACATCTGTATGGGATCCAGGCACAGATGATATTAGTAGGGTGAGTGCACAGGAGGTAAAAACTGCCCATATAGGATATAGTGTGATTTAGATAGGGGTCGCAGTTGGTGATGGCGTGCAATGGAATACAGGAGGACTTAGTAGCACAAGGGACAGTGGGCAATTCAATGCCTTATATTTTGAGGACATTAGACAGATATTCACTACATCTATTTCAGCAGAGAGTCAGATATATCCCTCAGCCACATTGCGAGAGGATGGTGGTTGAGCAGTGGAGCACTAATTAAGGGAGGAGCATGAGGAGTACCCATTATCATTGATGAGTATGGAGAGATATGATCTAGAGATACATCAGGATGTCCATAGGTCACAGGGAGCACCCATCACGAGGTGTGTTGAGATAGTTGAGAAAACACGTACACATGGGGATTCCAGAGTCAGGGGAAATTATGAGGACACTTCCATTTGTGTTCCAGGATTGGTTGACCTTCATGTAGAGGATGGCCCCGTAGTACACCCAGGATCTAGGATTTTGTAGGTGTATACAGGAGATTACATGAGTATGTAGGGGCACACAATGATGAGTGGTAGTTCACAGAGACATACGGAGTTGTACAATGGGATTCAAGGGGACGCACTAGATTGCAAGGAGGAGATGTACTTAGTAGAGCATGGATATTCCTCTCCCTTGCAGTAGTATACATATCTGGGAGATAAACTTCACCGTAGAAACAATTGTGTGAGTGATGATGGATGGAGAATTATTGACCCACAGTTGGTGGAGGTACCTACCATTGTACCCGATGGTTGGTGTTTAATGATTAGTACAGGGAGTTATTTACCATGGGTGTTGATGGATGAGGTTTTGGTTAAGTCCTTTGGATTGACCAAAGAATATGATACTTTTGAGTCCTACAGTTGGTTGCAGATATTTATGATAGCCTTTCCTGATACTTTCATCATTGACAACAACACAAGGGGAGCTAGACAATGGCAGGGGACATGGAGAGTTGGTAGGCCGAGACCACTTGACNTAAGGTGGATCATCGGGGGCAGAGAGTCGAGGCCATGGGTGTGATGGGTAGTATCCTAGGCCATGGGACAGAGGATATATCAGAGGTTGCTACATATTCAAACTCTCATTGGGATGAGGGTGGAGTTCTTTCAACAGTTACCATTATTGCACACCAGCAGTTACTAGGGATTGGAAGTGATGAACTTCCAAATTTTACATGGGATACGGGAGTCCATTTGGTCAATAGTTTGTTTCATCTTATGAGGATCTAGGAGTGGAGGGTCCAGTATGGATACTTTGAGCAGACAGTCATGATCATAGTAGAAATGCATCGACATAATGGTCTTTGTCAGAGACTAGCATGGGACCCTGGGATTACAGGACAGGACATTTCATTGACTAATGGAGAAGAGTGGACATTTGCAGGGGGGAGTCACTTTTATTTTCCATTGAGTTTCAGTATTGGGGAGAGAACGTGACTGACTGGTGATTCGTTGAGGTCTTGTAGTACCTCACTATGGGAGAAACATGTTCAGTCGGTGGGGGTCATGTTAAGTTTGGTATGGTTTGGTAGGATAGACCCATTTCGGGTTGAGGCCATGTGTTATTTGCAAGAGACTCATGGTGTTGATATGTTACAGAAATATACTCCAAAGGGCATTGTATTTGACATTATGATATGGGATCCAAGGATTGGATTTCTTGGTAGTTCAGCATTTGATGGAGTTGAGTTTCGAGTAGAGTAGTTACTCAGGGAGCTGACTGAGATTCCTCAGCCATTTATCATTCTCCTCATCAGGAGCATGTGGGTGTCATGTGTGGTGAGCACTTGGAGATAACACATCTTGAAGGGATTCTACATTGTGTCAAACATGTGGATATGGGACCACAGTATCATATGTAGTTGGATTCAGTTATTTCTTGAGGACAAGCAATATTCCAGCAGGAAGGACTGTAATGTCCCCATTTTGGGACATTATAACTTTACAGAGTGTTATGCCTACCAGAGTAGCCAAATAGGGGTGACAGAGAGTTCAGGAGATATTGAGGGGTTTTATTGGGCCTAAATTGCATCATTCATCATCAAGATCCATTCCGCACATCTTGTTTTTGGTTTCGTTGCATTCCGACGATTCCCGTAATTTTGAGTTATTATGGGTCATATATTAATTAATTTCACTAAGAAGGTCATAATGGAAATATTACTTGGAGAAACCTCTTAGTGTAATAGCTCATCAGAATCGGGAAGAAGAGCACTACAGGATAAGATGATGAGAAGTGACTTTCAATGGCTAGAGAAGCCATAAGGATGGATAAATCACTTTTTAGAGGTAAAATGATTAATTAATTAATTAAGTGATTTAATTAAGGAATAATAAAATAAAGTAAAATTCATTTGGAGGGAAAAGGTCAACAATGAATTAGGGTTTCAAAAGTGAATTATGGTTTTGGAAATCGATAAGAGAAGATTTAGCAACCTAATTCATCATTATGCAGATTATGACTTGTCATTGAGGAGAAAGTCGCATCTCAAGAGAGATAGTTCAGTGGATTCCAGGAGGAAGACACCAGTTGGTTGATTTTGGTGTTGAGACACACCCTAGTCACCGGGAATATCATTCAAGTCTTCCATCATTCTTCAACAACAGTTACATAGTGTTCAGAAGCAAGGGCACATTCATCCAGGGTGAGGGTGCAACTTCTGAGAGGGTTTTGGGTCGACTTACCCCATCCAGGGAGAATTCCGAGATTTCCCTCCGACCCATTTGAGAGGAGGGAAAGGTGCATCTTTTTCTTGGTTCCTAATCAAATTCCGACAGAGGAATCAAATGGGATTCATTTTCTAGACTTGGGCATGCAACACTTTTGGTAGGCACATTTGGGGTTCCAGAGCAAGCATCAGACCAGATTCAGGGAAACCCTTCTGCCCTATTTCCTAGTAGACCAAGGAAGTCATTTTGAGACATATCTCCTCTGATTCTGACGGTGGAATCACCAGGACACATTTTTCCAGAAGAAGAGGGGCACATTCCCCCAGGGGTATACATCCGGGGTCCAGACTCATCAGCAGACAGGTCCGATAGATACCAGTATTGAGGACTAGAGCAAGGCACATCATTTGGGACAATTTCTAGGCCATTCCGAGAAGTATAGCTCCCATGGCGAACTTTCCAGACTTCCAGTAGTTACCATCAGAGCTGCCATATTTCCAACGCACCCATTGATTCCACAACACTCACATATTCAGGGTATTATCTTTTAGTTTCTTATTTGTATTCCCGATAAGATCCTTTTGTCGTTTGATCTAGCCGAGTGTTATTCTTTTATTCAGCCACATTCGGCTTGTTGTAATCCAAAAAGATATCATAAAACAAACTTTACAGTCCTTTGTCACATTTATTATTTGTATGATCATTTATATTTTGTAAACAATAGATCCTACATACACATTAACAAAATTTCCTAGACTAGCCACGTCAGGAACATTACACATAAGCCATCGATCAAGACAAGAAAACATATACGGTGATGGATATATTTAACACTTCAACAATTATATAAGGATGGTATAAAAGTGCCAACTCCCAAAGCCATGAAGTACTGAAGCCACGAAGTGTAAATCCATGATCCAGGAGGGAGACATGTGGAAAAACACAAATATGACACGTGGCCCAATCGACTAGTGACAAGTGTCAAGTTATAGTTGGCATATTAGGTATATGAAATTCACAAATCAAGGTGACATGTGGCATCCACTCTGCCAGTGCCACGTCAAAAATGACCTGAACAAGCCACATCACTCTCGGACTAAATCCTATGAGGATATTCAGCTTCTCCTACCAGCTAAAAATATTTGAAGCCTTGAAGGCCGATGTCACGAATTAATGTCTGGTCGTTGATCTAAGATCCTACAGAATATTTCTTGACCGATGATCAAGCATAGTGGAAGGATAGCGTAAGCGGAGGTGTTAACTAAAAACAAGTGGTCACCACCATTCTATGACTTATTCGGTAGGTAAACCTCTGGAGGGATTTCCCTACTCCAGATTCATGGAGCCACGTATAGCCGAAGTGCCGGAGTGAATGAGAACCATTCATATAAACTCCTAATTAAGTCCTAACCGTCAATTTGTTTGAAGCCTCTAGATAAGCTAGGATCATCCATCTAATGTAATATTAAATATTGATCATCTGATCTACTAGTGAATACAGTATATGCACTTCGACAAAATGTAATCTGGGAGGATTGAATTACTACAAAGGACAAAAGTCATGAAGGATGAAGTACCGAAGAACCTGTTTCCATCACTGGTCATGTGGTAAGGTAAATAAACTGAAGGGGATAGAAGTAAATAATCCCTCGGATGTTTGAATATGGTCCCACATAGAAGAATAGGGGCGAAAGAAGAAAGTTCTAATAAAACAATGCTTGGAATGAATAAGCTCGTGGTTTCAAGCTCATGGTCACACATATTTTTGTTGAAGGAAGCACCTATTGATTAAGACTCAAATTCACAACAATTTGAGATATGTAGACTAATGAACCGATACACAGTCATGATTAAAGAAGAGTTAAATCATGAGCATTATGAAAAAAGAATAAAAAGGAAAAATGATATTATTTAAAGTTTTATATTATCATTTAAATGAAGAGGTGCAATGGTTCAAAGTTTAAATAAAGGGACACAATTCTTCAAATCTCACACCAGTTGGAAGACTATATAAACAAGAAATAATGGTGAGAATAATGTGTCTCTGCAATCTAGATCAGAAGATCAAAAGAAGAAACAGAGTCCAAGAAGTAAATATGAATATACTTATGCAGTGAGGGTGGAAGGGAGGAGAAAGGAGGGATTCATATCCTTTACTAAGTGTTGTCACCTAGGTATGCACCCCTACCCTTTGATCATCCTTTACCCTCTCCATCCATCAATGTTGATCTTTATTGTTTCTTGCTTAGCCTATTCCCCATTTTTATGCTTCATGACCTCTGTTTGTCATCGCTTATTTGCACCATTTGTTTTCTTTCTTGAGATGAGTCCAAGTTTTGGTTTGAGTTCGAATACATGTCATTATTTTTTCCACTAATGGACCATGCAGCAGGTCCATCGAGTTCTTGTATGTGCAGGAAATATCCAGGTTTGACAAATCTATCAAGTTCTCAGTAAGCTTCCGCAGAAGCTAACAACAAACCAAAACATGCCATGTCGGACTCAAAATACAAGAAAATAACAGGTTGACGATTGTGACGGTGAGGATTCAGACTTTGAGCTAGATCGATGGTTCTCTTGTGAATGGGATTTCATATGTGGAGAAAACATGTTTTCTCACAGGGAACCTAACTCCCGCACTGATTGTCATCGTCCAAATCAACGGTCCTCACAATTTCTCGGACCCCCCCATCCATTCTACCTTTAACGATGGGGGAGGGGGGGGGTTATGAGAAAGTGGTTTCCCTGTCGTGGGCCCTACCTAACATGGAGTCACCTTAGGATTTTGGACCCC
>JASDQU010881863.1:15323-30979 GCA_032191745.1 Picea mariana
CACTCTACCGCTCCACTCCCTACACACCACCTATCAACCTTTCACCCCAGATCGTAGATCGTGCCAAACCATATCAATGGTCAGGGTTCATTTCGGCGCCGCAACATGCTCGGGCACTAAAAACCCTTGAGCAGACCAAAATCAAAACCATGGTATCACAAGGAAGCTGCATGGAAGCTCAGAGGGGATTTCGGGCCCAAAGGCGGTGTGGACCAAACCACCCTCAACAACTCCTGAAATCACGTACCCGAGGACATTCCACATCATCTCCATCCACCTCCACTCATACCGCTCACATCCACGTCATCTACATCCACGTAATCCACCTCCACGCATCCTTTCTTCTTATTAAATGCTTGTCTCCATGTATTCCTTTTCACAACCAGTTCATCAAAGAGAAAGCAAAGAGAAGGGACAGTTGTAGTGGGGACAGAGTGCACTTAGCTTCCAAAAGCTTAGACATAGATAGAGAGTTAAGTCTCAGTCCTGGGTTGAGGTAGATTGGCTCCAAAACACTTCAGCAAACTACCTCTTCCATAAGAAGAGATTTGTTCATGCAGCCAATTGTCTCTAGTGGCCTCCAACAACTCACAGACATGCCATTACTCAACACAGACCTCTGTTATGTCACTCCAAGGCCTATTTTCTACCAATTTAGTTCCTCCAGCGCATGCATCAGTTCTGTCTCAGAGACAATAGTAGTTTTAAGTTGATTAATTCCAACATTTTCTTAGATTAGATACAAGAGTGGTCTTCTGTGTGTGATAAGAACCACTCTTTTTTATTGAATTCCAGTGTCTTATTTAAGTTAATAATTTGCACTACGAATAGTTACCTAAATTTAGGTCTCAGACCCCTATGGACGAGAACCTCTGCAACTCTTTTAAATAGGGTGTCTTTGAATGTTTTAGGGATTGGAAGTTTTTTTGGAAGGAAAGTAGAAGTAGAAGAACAATTGGACATGCTCAGTTAATCGTAAATTTTTCTACTTGGTGAATATATGTTGATGAAAGTTATGTTTCCTACTCAAATCGTTATGTTGATTCCTATATTGAATGTAGATTTTGTGATGTGTGCAATGTACATTTCTTTATTCTTTCATCTGTTTTTTTAGTTTATCTTTTGTTGGTTATGCAACCTATTATACAACTATTGTTCAGTGAAAGATCCACTATTTTGCATCATGTTGAATTATTTGCATCTAGATATTTCTCTAGGTCATGAGATATTATCTTATGTCTTAGTTTCTGCATAGAAAGTGGTTCATTGCATTGCTTGTTGTTGTTGTCTGTGTGTATCTTTTCATACCCTCAATTGTCATCCAATACCCATACCATTAGCAAAGGAGAACCTACTTTTAAATTATGTAGCTTGTCCTACCAGAGCACCATCTTTGAAAACTTGTCCTTAAGGTTACCAACAAAACCTACTCATAAAAAAACCAATCATTACAACTTGAGGTGGCATATATTTTCCCTTAAGCAGTCAGGTGCAGACTAAGTAAAGTGTGAAAACAAGGGAGTTGGTGCTTCCTAGGGTTGGTTCCCTAAAGACAAGGGAGTTGGTGCTTCCTAGGATTGGTTCCATAAAGACAAGGGAGTTGGTTCTTCCTAGGGTTGTTACCCTAAAAACAAAGGATTTGGTGCTTCCTAGGGTTGGTTCCCTAAAACAAGGGAGTTGGTGCTTCCTAGGGTTGGTGCTCTGAAGAAGGGGGTTTATGTCTCCCATATTCGGTGCTCTAAAGAGGATTGGTGTCCTTCACAAACACAAGATTATTCTTTATAAACTTTGTAATGATTGTTGAATTATATTTATATAATTGATTGTTTAAATACAATGTCCGTTGTTGATCAATAGTAATGATAATTACCCCGGATGGGGTGATAGGACGGGCGATGCAGCCACGTGGAAACGAGTTAGGATGCGGTGGCATGATGCCTACCACCTCACATCACCCACTCAATAACTCGGTTTAATGTTGCACAGGCGCACTCAACAGCCGGACCCTCTCGCACAAGGGAAGGGTACCAGAATTATCTCTCAGGTTTTAATGATGGATTTGATCGTTGTGGTTATGTTAATTGGTATGAGGTTCATGCTCATTATGCGAATTGAGACTCCTGGTCGCAGAGCGCTTCCGAGAACCTCCGTCTCGCAGAAGCTCCGGCAGCGCTGCTCGGGTTCTCACATCCCTCTGGTGTTGTCGCTCCTCCAGGTCACCCAGATTATCCTCAGCATCATTTCGACTTCAATTGACCGCTCAGAGCTCAGCCATCGAACCCTCATCATGCCAAGAATTCGGGGGACACCACGACGAGGAGCGGCATGGTATACTGCAGAATCAAGAAGAAAGAGAAAAGCAGCATTTGAAAAGGCCATGGCGATAGCTGCCAGAAGGCGAAGAGAAAAACCTCGTACACCTCCAATGGCGGTTGTTGAAGAGGAAATTCCGGAAGGTGGCCTGGCAAGCCCTCCAGAACACACCTTATTTATGGTCCCAGAGAACTGGAACCCCCGCTTGACATTTGGCTTGATTGGAACTCAGCAGGCGGCAAGTGGCATGCGCACTCAAGGTGACAGCAGCACAGAAAGGCCTTACTCTCCATGCTACATGGAGGAAGAAGTGCCTCCCAATGCCACCAGAGGAGCAGCGGGGTATCAGAAGCAAGGCGCAGACATGGAGCAGCCACCTTTGGTCGACGCGAGCTACATCAACCTCATCTCGATATGAGGAACTTGATAGAAGATCATAACTTTCGCATGGCAAGGCTGGAGCAGAGGCTCGACATGTTCTATGCAGCACACTCCCGGGCCACGCCGAAGAAGCAATGCCCGACCTGTGCCCGACCTTACGCATTCCCAGCGCGCTGGAGGCACGTTACGGTCGACGACACTCATCCTGGCTCCGAGGTTTTCTGATGCTCTTACACAAACTCTGCTTGTGGTTTTGTTTCAAAGTTCTATGTCATAGAACAGCTAGTTTTTTATATTTCATAGCTCTAGATGGAAAAACCAATCTACTACTAACGCCTGCTAATCCCGGTTTCCTACGAGCGGGAAATAGTAGTGCAACTTTTGTTAACTTATGCTTATTTTGCAACAATGGTGACACCTGGACATGGATTCCCAGCTTTCCTGGTTTCCTGCTCAGGCAGGCCAGCTGGCATCACCATAAGCTCTGTATTTTGTCAATGATAATATAATAGGCCCCAACCCTTTTTTACTTAAAAAAAAAAATAGTGATGATAATTATAATATCAAATTAATTACTAATTGTTTAAAAAGGTAATATTGATTCACCCCCCCTCTTAGTATTTCCAACAATTGGTATCAGACCAAGTACATTCAGCACAGTCTAATAACTGGAAGGTAGATCCTGAAAGAAATGGATCAGCAAGAGGTAATGTCTTCCAACAAAGTACCATTGTTTAATGGAGGTGGTTATGATTTCTGGAAAATAAGAATGCAAAGCTACATGTTGGCTCTTGGTTTTGATGTTTGGCAATCTGTAGTAGATGGTTACACTGCACTAGCTACTCCACCCACAGATACTGCTAGAAAGACAATTTGCAATGACAACTCAAGAGAAATCAATGCCATTCTAGGAGGATTAACAAATCCTATATTTGTGAAGTTAATGCATTGCAAGTCAACTAAAGAGATCTGGGACAAACTAGAGGTTATATATGAAGGAGATAACAAAGTCAAGGAAGCCAAACTACAAATCTACAGAGCTCAATTTGAAAATTTAAAAATGAAAGAACAAGAGAACATTGTTGAATACATTCATAGGGTAGATGAGGTAGTTAACTCAATCAAAGAAGCATAAGAAGAAATTTTAGAAAAACCTATTGTACAAAAGATATTAAGTTCATTTCCTATAAGGTATAATGCCAAAAGTTCCACAATTGAAGATAGACCAGAACTTGACAAACTCACAGTAGATCAACTCCATGGAAATCTTACAGCACATGAGATGAGAAAAAGGAATGAAAAACCATCAAAATAAGAAACAACCTTTTATGCATCTAAAGAAAAGAAGAAACAAGAACATATGTCTAATGAAGATCGGTTAGACATATCAGATGTAGAAGAGGCCAACTTTATAAAGAAACTACAGAAAGGATTTGGAAAATATAAAGGAAAATTACCCTTCAAAATTTTCAACTGTGGTAGAATCAGACACTTTGCTAACAAATGTCCCTATCCCAAGAAAGAGGATAATGATGATGAAGAATCCCACAACCAGAAAAACCAATACAAGAGAAATTTTCTAAGAAAAAGAAAAAATTCTACTCGAAAGAAGAAATCATCTCTTCAGACATGAGTGAATATGAATATTTGGAGATTCTATTTATGGGAATGAACACTCAAAATAATAATATAGATAATGAAGAAAACTCTAAAAGTGAAGGTGAAGTAGATCTAAAAGATGAATTGATTAGTGCTCTAGAGGAACTAAGAAAGTATAAAAAGAAGAAAAAGCTACTTAGGGCACAACTTCAAGAATTTGTATAATCACATCAATCAAGAGAAATAGATGCATCAAGAACCATCAAAGAATCAGGCCAAATCATCAGTGATTTGAAGTCCCAGCTCCTGAAAGATAAAATAATTGAAGAAGTCATTTTTAAACAACTCAATGATAGAGAACAAGTATGTGAGAAGCTAGAAGCTTATATTAAGCTGCTAAAAGGTGAACTTGAGAAAGAAAAGAAGGGATGAAAATTTGAAAATAGTTCAAATATATTGGATGAAATTCGCAGTAGTCAAAGGTCACCAAATAACAAGACTGGTTTGGGATACACCCAAGACTCAAATTCTACATCATGAGGATCTATCAAAAGACCAATCAGTTATGCAAATGCTCATAAAATCCCCTTAAGAAGAGAAGATAACAAGACAATGGTGATTCCAATGGAGACTGTCCCAAATAAACAAAAATCAACATCCCCTACTAAAGAAAAAGATGATAAGAATAATACAATCACCAAAAGAAATCCCTCTAACAAATATCAATATATCTTCCTTGGATATTGCTATTCCTGCAATAATTTTGGACACAAAGCAGTACATTGTAAATCCTATTGAAGGCACAATCCAAAAAATGTCCAAAGAAGTCAGAAGTTCAATACAAATAAAAGAAACTATAATTCGTTCTCTCCATTACAATATTACAATATGTAATGCCTCAAATGTAATAGCTATGGACATGAAGCCAGTGAATGTATATTTTCAAAGTATGTCAAAGAGATAAATATTCCCAACAATAAAAAAGTATGGAGGAAAAATCAAGTAGAGAAAATAGAGTGTAAAGTATCTCTGTATGCCAAAAATAAAGGATCGGTGGTATATAGACAGTGTATGTTCGAAATACATTAGTGGATATTAAAGAAAATTTCTCAAGTTAACAAAGAAAGAAAAAGGAAAAGTCACCTTTGGAGATAATGTGTTAGCCAAGATACTTGGAAAAGACACAGTTAGCCTAGGGAGTAACAAGGCCAAAGCGAAAAAGTACCTTTAGTAGAAAATTTTAAGCCTAATATCCTAAGTGTAAGTCAAACATGTGATCAAGGTCACATACTTACCTTTGATTCTTAGAAATGTGAGATAAGAAGAGAAGACACATGGAAGCTAGTTGCATTTGCACCAAGAACATCCAACAATGTGTACATCCTTGACATGGAAGGAGAAGAAAAATGTTGTTTAGGTCAAGAAGATGAAAGTTGGCTATGGCATAGAAGGTTGGTACATATAAGCTTTGAAAACTTAATCAAAGCCAATAAGAAGGAGGCAGTAAGGGATCTGCCAAAGATTATAAAGCCTTCAAATCCTATTTGTAAACATTATCAAATAGGGAAGTAGATAAAATTTAGTTTCAAAACAAAAGAGAATTCCACAACAAAACCATTAGAACTTATTCACATGGATCTATGTGGACCTACTAGAACTAAAAGTATTTATGGTGAACATTATTTTATGTTGATCATTGATGATTACACAAGAATGACTTGGGTATACTTTCTAAAAGAAAAATCATAATCCTTTGAGAATTTTAAAACATACAAAGTCCTTGTAGAGAATGAAACCAATCTCAAAATTAGATGTTTGAGATCAGACAATGGAGGATAATCCACCTCTAAAGATTTCATTCAATTTTGTGAAAATCATGGCATCAAAAGACAATTTTTAGCTCCCAAGACTCCTCAAAAGAATGGAGTGGTGGAAAGAAAAAATAGAACAGTTCAAGAAGCTGCATGAACCATGTTAAATGAAGCCAAGCTTACAGAAAAATTCTGGAGAGATGTAATCTACACAACAATCCACATACTTTATCAAACTCAATTGATACCCAATGATGAAGAAACTCCTTATGAACTATGGTTGGAAGGCCAACATTTGTAAAAGACTTTAGAATTTTTGGAAGTAAATGTTACATTAAGAATGATGAGGATGATCTAGGGAAATTTGACCCAAGATGATATGAAGGCATATTTATAGGATATTCACCTAACAAAAAGGATTATAGATGTTATAACCTAATAATACATAAAATGGTGGAAAGTGCCAATGTAAATATAGATGATCTAAAGTTGAGACAAGTCATACCCCATAACATATCAACATATGATGATAAAAGTGATGGAAAATATCATAATGAATAAGTTGATGAAGAACCTCAAGAAAATGAACCCCACACTGATGATGAAGATGACGAAGAAACACCCTTTCCAAAATCCCCATCAGAAAGGGTTCAGAAGATTCATCCTGAAAGTCAGATTATTGGAGATAAAAATGCAACAGTGGAAACAAGAAGGAAACTCATGTTTGACTCAGAACAAACAATGTTATCCCTAATAGAACCTAAGTTAAAGAATCTAGCAAAAGTGAATATTGGATAAAAGAAACAGATGAAAAACTAGACCAAATAGAGAAGAACCAGACTTGGGAACTATTTCTAAGACCCAAGGACAAGAATGTGGTGGGAACCAAGTGGATCTTCAAGAACAAACTAAATAAAAATGGGGAGATTATAAAGAACAAAGACAAATTAATTTGCAAAGGATATTCCCAAGTATAAGTTATTGATTTTGAAGATACTATTTATCGAGTAGCAGGACTTGAGGCCAACAAAATGTTCCTAGCATTTGCATGCTTCAGAAATTCCAAAATCTATCAGATGGATGTCAAGTCATCATTCCTTAATGGATCACTAGAAGAAGAAGTCTATCTTAAGCAACCAAAAAGATTCATATTAACATAAAATCAGGACTATGTGTGCAAGCTAAATAAGGCCTTGTATGGTCTTAAACAATCCCCCAGAGCATGGTTCTCAAGGCTTGATCAATACCTGCAAAAATAAGAATACAAGAGAGGGACTAATGATAACAACTTATACATCAAAATTCAGGATCAAAACATGATTATTGTGGTCGTATATGCAGATGACATCATATTTGGAAGTAATCTTACTATACTAAGAAGAAAGTTTGCAACCAAAATGCAATAACAATTTGAAATGTCTATGCTAGGAGAACTGCCCTTCTTCTTAGGTTTACAAGTAACTCAAACAAAAAAATGAATATTTGTTTCCCAATCCAAATATATCAAGGAAATGATAAAGAAATTCCAAATGGAAGACAGTAAACCTATGAGTACTCCCATGGTCACTGGATGTAAACTAAGACTAGAAGATGATTGACAAAAAGTGGACCAAACGATGTACAGATAAATTGTTGGAAGTCTGCTCTATTCAACAACTACAAGACCTGACATCATGCAGGATGTAGGACTTGTGGGGAGATTTCAATCCACACCTAAAGAAACTCACTTAAAAGCAGTAAAGAGAATATTCAAATATCTTAAAGGCACCTTGGAACTTGGATTGTGGTATCCAAAAGATAAAGACTTCAATCTAACTGCATACACTAATGCAGATTGGGATGGTAGTATAGATGATAAGAAAAGCACCAGTGGAGGATCATTCTTTTTAGGAAAATTTCTGGTAGCATGGCTAAGTAAGAAACACAGTTTCACATTACTATCCATAGCAGAGGCAGAATACATTTCTTTTGCATCCTTCTACACACAAGTTCTTTGGATGAAGCAAACATTATAATATTTACAAATAATATATGATGATCTCATTAATATTAATTGTGATAACACTAGTGCCATAAGTATCTCTAAAAATCCAGTAATGCATTCTAAAACCAAACAAATCCCAATCAAATACCATTTATTAAGAGATCGGGTTACTCAAAGAGTGGTTAAAATAGTGTATGTGGACACCAAAGAAAAAATTGCAGACATATTCACAAAAACTTTTCCCAGAAGTACCTTTGAAAATATTCAACAAAAATTGGGATTAATTCACATACCTCATTAAAACCACAAAAGTTGCATCAGAAGAAAAGGGGCACATGGTCAGGGGGATCATTGCCAGAGTGGGAGTGAAGAAGAATCCCCTCTGTCATTTCTTTCAAAGGGGGAGGAAATTGATAAGCAATAGAAATAACAATATTTCAAAGAAAAGGTTTCCATCAATGCCAAAGGGGGATAATGTTGGACACAGTGGTATGACATTGTCATTGATGTCAATAGGGTGCAAAAGAATCCAATATAAACCCAAATATCAGAAGGAAGAATGCTAATTGAATCTCGTAAGAGAGGGATCATTTGAAATAACACAGGAGACAACGTTCTGTGAGTAAGAAATCCTTTTGTAAAGGATTGAGTTATAGGAACTGTTCATTCTTTGTTCCGAAGAATCCAGGATCGTTAGATCGAGGTAAAGTCAGAGGTTGGGAAGGATTAAATCTCAACCTTTATATCTAAAGCAGTAGCATTATGGACCATTGGATCAAGTAGTGGATAAATAACTTCGAAACTTCGCTACTTCACCACTTCAGAGATTACTGGAGACAAGAAAGAATCCAAGAAATATTGAAGTCACGAAATAATGCCAAACATAGATCTGGAATGGAAATTTTGAACTGTCCGATCAAACTAAAGGAAAGAAGATGGTCAAATCCGACACTGACCACTCCAATGAAAAGGATTCTGAAACATGTAAGTTTACCTGAAGGTCGAGGCCCCGAAGTCGCAAACTCCCGTCGATCGTCGAATCAAAGGAAGAGAAGGGAAATCCTATCAATCATTGATATGGAATGAATATTGAAACTGTTAGATCAGACTAAAAGGAAGAAGGTGGTCAAATCTAACATTGACCTACTTTAGTGATAAGAAGCTCAAATAAACCAAGAAATCTTGAACTCAAGAGCCCTGGAGTTAATAGAATCCATCTATCAAAACAAGAAAATATCTACAGTGATATATCTATTCGACACTTCCATAATGATTGAAGGATGGTATAAAAGTTCCAAAACTCCCAAAGCCATGAAGTACTGAATCCACGAAGTGTAAAGGAACAATCTAGGACGTATACATGTGGCAGAAGAGAAATATGAAACGTATCCCAATTGGCTAGTGACAAGTGTCAAGGTATAGTTGACACATTAGGTATACAAAAGTCATGAATCAAGGTGACACATGGCAGCCACTTAGCCAGTGCCATGTCAACAGTGACATCAGCAATCCACTTCACTCCAAGACTACATCCTCTGGGGATATTCATCTTCTCCTACCAACTAAAAATATCCAAAGCACCGAAGGCCAAAGTCACATATTAACATTTGGCCATTGATCTAAGATGCTACGGAATATTTCTTGACCGATGATCAAGCATAGTCGAAGGATAATGCAAGAGGAGGTGTTAACCAAAAACAAGCAATCATTTCCATTCTATGACTTATTCAGTAAGTAAAACTCTGGAGGGATTTCTCTACTTCGGAGTCTTGGAGCCATGAATAGTCGAAGTTCCGGAGTGAACGAGAACTATTCATGTAAACTCTTGATTAAGTCCTGATCGTCAATTTGTTTGAAGCCTCTGGATAATATAGGATCGTCCATTTAACAGAATATTAAATATTGACCATTTGATCTACTAGTGAATACAATATACACACTTCGGAGAAATTTTCTCTTAGAGGATTGAATGACTACAAAGGCTTGAAGTCCCGAAGGATGATGAACAAGAGAACCTGGTTCTAACATCGGTCATGTGATAAGGTAAAGAAGCTAAAGGGGCTACAAGTAAATAATCCCTCGAACATTTTAATATAGTCCCATGTAGAAGAATAGGAATGAAATAAGAAAGCACTAATAAAACAATGCTTGGAATTGATAAGCTCGTGGTTTCTAGATCACAATCACAAGAATTTTGGTTGAAGGAAGTGCTTATTGATTAATAATTGAATTCACAACAAATCGAGATCTGTAGACTAATGAAACGATATTGTTGGCATGTTTACAAGAAGATTGTGCTTGTCATTGATGGCAAGAACAACAACGATGTTGGCAAGTGTGCATGGCAAGAACAACAACGAAGACACAAAAGAGAAATCTTGAGAAGCTTAGGAGAAATAGCATAGAGTTACATGAAAAGTGCAAGTGTGTGCCGGGGACGAGGGAAACTTTTTCCAAATCTTAGGAGAGATAACATTCTGAGACATGCAGACGAGATCCCATACATCAAGGCTCGTAGAAGGATCAAAGGTTGCAGAACCTTTGACACTTAGAAATTCTTCCAGGTCAAGAGGATGCATAAGCTCAGGAGGAGGAGCGACATTGATCATTGGATCACCAATCCCAAATAACCGATGGCCGCCAAATCAGAGTCTAGACAGGAGGATCACGCAGAGGAGGAAATTAGACCTCGGTCGTTGGATCGGAGCGCGAAGGACTAGCAACCGTTGAATCTAGTATAATTGCAAATAGGATAATGACCAAGAGCCATCCTCGAATTCATGATATGCAAAGTCATGAAATGATCTGGGTCATTGGATCAAGAGGACACATGGCAAGAGATCATCATTTCGTTGACTCGCGAGATGGATAATTCAAAGATGAGAGTTGTAGGAACTCGCGATATGATAAATCATGATACGATTTGAACCATTGGATCTAGAGGAAACGTGGCCAAAGGTCAAAATTTTTTTGACTCACGAACTGGAAAAGTTAAAGGAAAAGTTGCAGGAACTCGCAAAGTCTGAGTTCGCAAAGAGGAGATCTTCACTGTTGGATCAAGGAATAATCTAGGCTGTCAGATCCAGGAGAAGAACATGTGCCACAAGAGGAGATCGAAGTCAAAAAGGACAGTTGCAGACCACGTCAGAAAGGACCATGTCAGACAAGAACTCGCGAAATCCCTAAATGCAGAAGGTGATCATGACCATTGAGTCACGGGAAATCTCAGATTGTTGATATGAGGTGATTGAAGTCGAGAGTTCGAGAATTGGAAGAAGGGAGGTGCTCTAACCTTCGACATCGTGAGTCATGAAATCGCGAAACTCTCAAATTCTTGGCCCATGGTCATATCCATGGTCACATCAGCGAAGGAGCTAGCATGTGGCTAAGATCCACCTCAAAGTTTCACGAGTTGGGAGTTTCAAGGAAACTCACAGCAGGAAATCGCGAAACGCAAAATCGTGATTTGATCGTAGTCGTCGATCAAATGGAGAGATCAGGACCATTGATCTGATATAAATTATTTTGGAGTTTCACAAGTTGGGAGTTTCGAGGCAACCCATAGCAAGAGTTTGCGATACACGAAATCACGATGCACCCTCTTGCTTGGTCCCTAAACACAGCTGGTGGTCACATTGATGAAGGTTAAGAGAGGAGCTAGCACATAGCTGGGCTTCACATCAGATATCGTCGAGATCGCGATGCGCCCTTTTTTATTAGCGAGAAGTCAAAGCCAACGGTCACATGGAGAGAGAATAGAGGAAGGAGCTAGCCCTTCTAATCTCCATTTTGGATATCGTGAGTTGGGAAAATCAAGATGACTTGAAGTCGATCACCCGAAATGCAAAATCGTGAAACATCTATTGATAGGCATCAGGTCATCGCCGTGATCACATGAAAGGAAGGGGCTTAGCCCAAAAATCATGCACCTACTGTGTAGTTTTCTTAGGAAGGGAAAAAGCACCAAAGGGATGAGCGTATTGAGGTTTTCTTAGTAACTGCTAGAGATAGACTAATTGTAACTGCATAAATCGACTAATTGAATCTACTAGAGAATTCAAAGAATCTCAGGGTGATCGCTAGAGGAGATGAAGAGTCTCGAGGTAGCTACCATTGGAATGAAGACTCATCATAGAGATGATTGAAAGATGGAAAATCATTGAATATTGTAGCTTCCAGAGAAGCCAAAGAATCTTAGGACGGCCACTAATGATGAATAGTCTCAGCATAATAGCCATAGAGGAAGAACAGAATCAGCGTAATCGCCAGAGGGGACGAAGAGTTAGGTGTATGATCTGGCAGAGGACTTGGCATTACAAATATACACAGAAGATAGAAGAGGAGGTTGTTGTTGTTGAGTGTGATTGATGTAGGTAGAAGCATGCAGTGTGAAGGAGATAAAGCACAGAATAAGCAAGGAATAGAAACACATATCTGAGAGAAGAACATAAAGCACAATAGACATGAGAGAGAGACACTGATGCAGGTAGAACAGAGCAATGATGATACTAGTAAGCCATAGATAAATGTTGTATCATTGTGATAAAGTTGAAAGAGGCAAATATTTATATTTTAGGGTGCTAGGGAGGTGCCAGGGAGGATTGGTGTCCTCAAAGTTTCAAGTGGGTTCTTAAACACAAGGAGTTGTAGCTTCCATCTAGTTGTAGCCAGAAAAACCAGGGTGGCAAGGTGGTGTAAGGGAGAACTATTTTTCTCTTTTATATAGGTCGGTGCCTGTGTGACTGCAAGGTGGTGCTTCCATCCAGTTGGTGCTAGAACACTTAGGGAGTTGGTGCTTCCTTATAGTGGGTGTTAGAGAAACTGGAGTGTTGGTGCTTCCTTTTAGTGGGTGCTAGAGAAACCAGAGAGTTGGTTTTCTTAGCAAGTTGCATCTTGCAGAATAGAGGTGGTAGCCTCACAATGAGTTGGTGCTTATAAGAATGATAATGTACAAAAAATAAAGATTACTTATCATATCAAGAAGAAGAGGTTTTTCCCTTTATGTGTTTCCTCAGGAAATATATGTCTTTGTGTATTTCAAGTGCATGATTGATGTTTAATATTCTATTTCTTACTTCCCTGCATCATTGTGATAGTCATTGAGTGTTCTATGAAGAGTTTAAAATGAGCATAATTTTTTAATCACAGTAACAACTGATTCACCCCCCCCCCCTCCTTAGTTGTCCAACAATTAGTATCAGAGCCGACCCCTTTTATCTAAGGGTAGATCCTAGAGCTTAAAAATGAATAGCCATGAAGGAACTTCAACCAACAAGGCCCCTCTATTCAATGGAACAAAATTTTCCATCTGGAAAGTTAGGATGAGAACCTACATAATGGCTTTAGGTGCAGATGTCTAGGATGTGGTAGAGACTGGTTATGTAAAGCCAGTTGTACTATCTAATAAGGATGACAGGCTAGAATTCAGCTTCAATGCTAAGGCTATGAATGTTATTATGAGTGGGCTTGCTGAAGCAAAATTTGTAAAAGTTATGCACTTAGAAACTGCCAAAGAAATGTGGGACAAACTCATTAGTAGTTAAGAAGGTAATGAGAAGGTAAAGGATGCCAAGCTTCAAACCTACAGAGTACAGTTTGAACATATACATATGAAACAAGATGAAACTATTGGAAGTACTTTTTGAGAGTTGAAGAACTAGTAAATGTAATGAAATCTCTTGGTGAAAAATTTGAGGAAGCCTCTTTAGTTCAGAAAATTATGAGTTCTCTGCCAGATAGGTTCAACCCAAAGGTCTCTTCTATAGAATAACTTAATGATCTAAAAGCTTTGGATTTTGATCAACTTCTAGGAATGTTGACTAAATATGAAATGAGGATAGGTAAAGATAAATCCAACACTAGAGAAGCTTCTTTTAAAGCAGATAAGAATGAGGAATTTGAGCCTGATGAAATTGAAGCAAAATTTGTGAGAAGACTAAAGAAAGGATTAGGCAAGTATCAAGGCAAGTTTCCCTTCAATTTTTTTAATTGTGGAATGATAGGTCACTTTGCATCTAAGTGTCCACACAAGAAGCAAGATCAGAATTCTGAAGGTTAAAAGAAGTACAAATCTAGGAGATTTGGTAAAAAGAAAAGTTTTTGTGTGAACAATGATGACTCTTCATAAGACACAGATAGTGACTCTTCATGTGAAGATAAGGTTAATGACTTTGTGATTATGGACAAAGAGGACTATGATAATCAAAACATAGGAAGTGGTGTTAATGATGAAGAAGTTGTGGTTGATATGGAAGGTGAACTAATCATTGCTTTAGAAGAGATTGGGAGAATCAAACTCGAGAAAAGAAAAAAAAAACAGTTGTTGTTGCAGTTTGGAAAGAATGCTTAAAAACATGATGAAGACTTTGCCCTGCTAAAGGTGGAGTTAGAAGAAGAAAATAAAATAGAGGACATTCTGAGACAACAGTTATCAGAGAAGAAGGAAAGATTTGAAGCCTTGGAAGAAGAGGTAGTAAAAACCAAAAAAGATATGGAGAAGTTTAAAGCATTGTATCTCCAAAATATTCCAAGCATTAAAGCCTCAGAAGGATTAACCACCATTCTAAATCAGCAAAGGAATCCAAATTTGAAAATTGGTTTGGGTTATGAAGAAAGATCAAGTTGTAGTCAACCAAGCAACAAATAATCCATCAAGTTTGTCAAATATACATTCATTGACAACAACAAATATGGAGAAATGCAGGAAGATAATCAGCTGCCAAGGACAAGTGAAATAAAAAGTACCAAAGCTGAATCTGTAGAAAAAAGAAATCATCAGCATGGAAGAAATCGACCTACTCAAAGAATATAGCCATTTTCCAGGTACAAAAGATTTTTCTATGGATATTATTTTTTCTGTTATAACTTTGGTCACAAAGCTATAAACTATTCTTTAAGATTTAGATATAATCAATCAAAACACTCAAGGAATAGATATATGTCACAACAAAGAATGAGACAGCCAAGTAACAAACAATCACAGACTACAAATCATGTGATGGCTGGAAAAAGGACACAGATTAAGCATAACAATCATTATGATCATTTATTCAATGAACCAAAATGTTACACCTGCCATAATTATGGACATAAAGATGCATACTGTCGCTTACGGAACTATGAATCAGATATGAATCCCTCTATTGAAAACATCAAGGTTTGGAAGAAGAAAGAGAATGACAAATGTGTATTAGTGTTGTCAACTCAAAGACAAAAGAACCCCTGGTATATTGACAGTGGATGATCGAAACATATGATGGGAGACAAAAGTAAGTTTATGTCTCTAAGTGAAAGCAAATCAGGAAATGTAACCTTTGGAAATGATGCTCCTGGTAAAATAAAGGGTAAAGGGATGGTGAGTTTGAGTAATGGTAAAGGACAAGCCCAAGATTTTCTACTTGTGGATGCATTGAAACGTAATTTTCTCAGTGTAAGTCAAATGTATGACAAAGGAAGTGAAGTAGTGTTCACTTCCAAGGATTGGAAGATAAAGTTTGTAAACTCATGACAAGTGGTGGCTAAAGGCATAAGGAAGGATAATAATGTATATGTTTTGAAAAAAAATAGAG
>JASDQU010881864.1:5127-17898 GCA_032191745.1 Picea mariana
GAATTCCCCGTGTGAGAGTTTTCACTGGAGAAACAAGCTTGTTGCTGTTAGTTTTTCCTGGTAGCTGGCATCCCTAGAGTCCCGAGTAGAGAGATTCCCGACCAACCTGTGCTAGAAGCCATGATTAAACAATGGTACATCCCGAGGCACTGCTTGTAGAGAAGGGGGTACATTCCTTGGGTCTAGCAGGTTGATAGGAAGAGAGTTTGAGAAGTTGGGATAACTGTAGGAAAAAATCGTTGGCTGTGGGAATTTCGAGTTGTGAGTGGACAATGGAGAGATACCCTCTTTTGTGGATTCCTAGCCCCAACTTAGGGGTGACTTGGTGTTGAGATTTGGAACAACAAGTCTATGGTTGGGTGGAATGTTCGTCATATGCAACTGCTTGAAGTGTTTACCTATGTTGTATTCCATTTAATTATGGGTTTTAATTGTTGTACATATACTATGTTCAGGGTGAATTATATGCTAATGTGTATTTGTTTATTTGACTATATTCGTAATGTTGTTAAATGCATGTAAATCATGAATATCTTGCATTAGATCATGTGATTTAATTGTTATGCATAAACTCTGAGTTAGAGACAATTGTATGTTGTTGTGTGAATGTTGATTTCACTGCATTCATGTTTTAGAAATGTTGTTATATGTATGGGTGTTTTTAGCATGCACACATTTTATTTAATTGGTATTATTATTTTTTAATTGTTGAGTTTAATAGTGAGGGACACTGCATAATGTGTAGTCGAATGTGTGGTTGCATCCAAATTAATTATATTAAATGACCTTATAACCTATGTATACATAAGTAGATCAAAACCCAACTTCATATCCTTCAAATTTAAAAAATCCTAAGAATTAAATCCATTGATTGAACATTTGCCAACAACATATTGAAAATGGAAAGTTCAGATATTCCCATCCAATTGAGTCCCTTAGTTTACCATTTACTTTCTTCTCTTATAGGTAACGATTAACATTGTTGTGTAGGTAACGATTAACACTGTTGTGGTGAAACAATTCCCCTCTTACTCTTGAAGATTAAACAACTTGGAAAGGGTAAGAAAGCATTATAAAGTGGGTTATTTAAAGGCAAAATAAAGATTTCCTTTATATCCTTTGGCATTAATGTAGTTGCTCGAGTGCAATTCCAAAAACTTGAACACACTAAACTTTAGATCAACGGATCACATGTATCTCAATACTTAAATTGATTGAAGCTTAATGGTTAGCACGCCTCCGAAAGGCTAGATTTGCTGCCACGTGTCATTAATCCAACGAAATCGTTGCTCAAGTGAGAGATTTCTAAAACCATTTTATGATTACTTAAACCGCTCTATAATACCATAGTATTGGAACTAAAGGCAAAAAAGAGAAGTCTAATTTGGGTCCTATTTCATTTAATTCATCCCCCAATAACTAATCAAAATGCATTATTTTTTGTGCTTGCTACTTATTATTGACTATTGATATAGTTAAATGCTTATATAGGTGATTGCTAGACGACGTTAAAGCTAGTTTTCTCCTTGCTATTGGTCATTCCTCCTTGGATAATCAACTATGTGAGAACTTAGGACGTTCCAACACCAAAATAGTTGAGAATGAAGGTTTAGCCAGAGAAGGATTATATGAATAAGGTAAGTATAGCATCCATCCTATTTTCAAAAAATAATTAGTTAAGAAGGTGTGAATTTGTTTGACTAAGTAGGAATGGCTTCAAGTAGAAAATCCTTGGTCTTTGTTAAGTTTGTACAAGTTCTTTTATGATGTCGAAAGTTTAGAAAATTGTGATGTTGATGTCTTTGACACTCATCTTTTAAGTGAAGCATCATGTAAGCTTAGAAAACTAACTCTTGAAAGATTTCATAGCTACAACGAGCATATTCTTAGTTGGATTAGTGGTTTGGCTCAAAATGGTGTCACGTCTTCTTATCATTCACATGATTTAGATTTAGCTTATGCAAGGTTATATAATCTTCAAAGTCACAGCGTTATCAGTTAATGGTTCTCATGAATTGTTTTCAATTACCATTGCATCGATTTAAAAAATACTCCTTCTCGAGGGAGAATTTCCTCTCAATAATGATGACCTAGTTACCAAGTTCAATGATACTTTGCCTCGATCAAAGCAATATATCATTCTTCATTATATGCTCAATAATTCATTAATTCTTGATTTCAAGTTACCTCTTCAAGCTTCAATCTTTCCAAATTTTTTTAGAAAGATAGTTTCCATGATAGCTTTAATTTTGGGTTATGATGATGATTTCACTATTGATGAGCCCTTGATGGATGGGATATTTCCTACTTTTGGTTCACCACCTGTTAGATATAGGTTTTTTTAATATCTTGTAGAGTCCATTCACGCTCAATTATGTAATTTTTGTACTTTCATGTTTTTTAGGTATCAACCTTATTTGGTCTATTTGATTTTATATTTCCAATCTTCATCTTCCGAGCTGTAATACCCCTGTTTCCCCCAGCTTGTAATTAATCATTAATTATGATTACCATGCTATGTCATGTGAACAATGTAAATGTATTATTGTTTAGATTGCCAATAACTGACTGTGGGGGTGAAGCCTTGAAGTACTAGCCATGATATCACTAGAGGAAAGAGTGAGGAAACTGTAGAGAGGGTTCATTATGTCAAAATGACCCAAATTCTCCTTGCTGAAATAATAAGACTCATCCTGATCCCAAGGAAAAATCAGTTAATGAAAGAAGGACTAGTGGTTGAACAATCAACTACACTCATGAATGGAAGCATGGAGAGTCTGGCAGAGGAGACAGAAAACTGTTAGCCCGAAGTACCACAGAGTGCAGTTTTCCTGCAGGTCCAGACTGACCCGAGTTCCTTATGACAGAAGGAACATGACGACAGGTCCAGAACCTCCCCGGGGGAAAAAGGAGAGGGCATGCAAGAGAAGAGGGATATATACCATTCAGAAAAAGAAAGAGCACATGAGGCTCTCCAACTGAGAAGAAGAACTAAACGATTTAGTTGTTCTAGTTAAAGGGAGAGAACATGAGAAAGGATCTTGGAGAGTTTGTAGAAAACATGACCCGAGTAGAAGGTCGCAAGCTGGATGTTGAGGGAACATCTGATAAACCTCGCATAGGCTGTGACAGAGAAAGGATATCTGATAATTTGCAAAAATTCCCTAGTGATATCATTACTTGGCATGGGGGTGGCCAAAGCGCTAAGAATGAATGCCTCCGAGCCTACGGTTGGGTGGAAAGGAGAACACCCACAGTCAGTTGGTCGGTGATCGATTGTAATAGATAAATATTCCATTGACTCTGTAGTCTTGAATTTAAAATGTCTGATTGAATGCTTGTATTTTCTCTATACAGATACATCCTTGATATATAGGGATGATGGTGTATTATTGTATCTTGTTTGGATGTTAGATAATTGTGACTCTGGCGGTCTAGCCGACCAAATATTTTGAGGTAGAGTTTGACCATTGTCCCCTGCCAAAGGTTTATGCTTACTTCTACATAGAAAAGGAAAACTATCAGTAATGGGGTTCTAAATGAATTTGGGACATATGACTTTGGCCTCTGTATTTGTTAGAGAATTCCTCAAAGGGATTGCTCAGGGATCAATTCCACAAGTGAAGAGTTGGGACAGACCCTACAAGACCGTTTGGGTCCGGTCGATCCCTAGAATTTCCTTTCCCTGTTTGAGAACTTGAGTTCTGTGATTAGAATGGGCTTCCTTCAAACCAGTGGTCCAAGAGACCACAGGCTCATGCCCACGACCTTAACCAAACCTTGGCTAAGAGTTATGAGTATAGCCTCTGGAGTTTGACAAAGTTCCATAGGACTAGGTCCATGGAACCCTTTGCTGCACTAAAAAAGGAGCTAATTTATTCGGGACTCCGAGATTCCGGAGCTCCGGGGTGAATGAACATTGCAACGTCCAAATGCGTCAAAGGCAACCTCACAGACCGATAACTTGATGGTTGACCGACAATTGGCGGTCATTTACCCATTATTGTGGGATTCATCCCCTTGTCAAACCTCGATCCACTTCTCGGACACGAAGTAACGCGAGCCGTATATCTAAGGGTATTCAGGATCTCCACTGACCGTTGGATCTATGTCGTGGTCCGTCCAATGTTGACCACTTCGGGAGAACAAAGGTGTGATAAAACCAAAACCCCCAAATGTCGGAGTCGCGAAGTAATGTGGACTGTCGATCTAAGGATCCTTCAGGATGCCTCTTGACCGTTTAATCGTGGGGACGCACGTATCACGTTGAGAGCATCTGGTGGTCCACATGTCAAGCAATGGTGATGCCATGTGTGGTAGCCTTGTGACATAGTAAAGAGACGTCGGTGACCAGAGGCATGTGCCACACATATTTCCAGCATGTTTCGGGTTGACATGTGTCGTCAAACACTGAACCCTAGGGACCTTCGAGCTAGAGTTGTGAGCCATTGATCTGGGGAGTCCATTGAGGATCTCTCCCAATCATCCGATCATTATTCGGATCTCTGAATAAACCCCACTTCGGGTGATTTAGGATGCAAGGCGTGGAGTTTCCTCGAACGCTGAAGTCTCGAAGCGATGAGGACCGATGATCCGAGGATGCTTCAGGATCTCTCTTGATTGTGGTCAGCCCGACGCTGACTACTCTGGGAGAAAAAAGGAAATTACACAACCAAACCCCCAAAATCCAAAGTCACGAAGCAACGAAGGTTGTAGATCTAGGGATCTACGTGGACCTGTCTCGACCGTGGGATGAAATGTATTGGGAGGTTGCTGGCAGGAGTTCGGACTTCAAAGCTTCAGGTGATTTCGCAGGTAGGAGAGGTTGGAGGATCCCAAAAGCTGTCAGTTTGGAGTGACGTGGCACGCTGAAATCACCTAGGGTGACATGGACCCATGTTCGACATGCCACGTGTCACCTTGATTCATGCCTTTTATAGACCTTATATGCCAATTGGAACATGACACATGTCACCCATTGATGGGGCCATGTGTTGTCTCTGCTCTATGTCGTGTGTTAACACCCTAGCACACACTCTCTTGCCTAATAGCTGGTGGAATACCTCGAGGCACTAGGATTTTGGGACTTCAGGAAACTTGGAAAGTTGGGGCTCTGGGATTAGTCGGAAAAAGGCCTAGACCTACCTATCCCTACTTCTACATTTAGCACACCACCATGTGTAAGTGTGGACCCTTTGTGAGTCCGGGTTTTGGAACTCCAGAGGTTTGGGTGTGGCATATTGGATAAGTYGAAAGGGCTGAAGGTTGGAGCCACATGGCAGGATTCTAGGGTTTCAAGACTCCAGAGGATATGCGAATAGAGAAAAGGGCGTTCAACATCGAAGCATCGAGCGCCGAAATCCATTAATCCTGTGCGTTAAATGAGGGCGAATTTCAGCCATTGGATTTAACGGTGGATGGATTTCCACCATAGATGCAGAAGTGCTGGGGAACTTCAGGACTTCGGGGAACATCTCCTATAACCGCCCCTCCAATGTCCATGTCATCACTAAAGGGTGACAACCTTGGTCGAGTCCGTGCTAGGTAGGATGGTGTGAATGAAGTTAACCTACGTGGGTTCCACCTAGCCCTTGACGAATGATACCGAAAGATCTTTGGAAGGGCATAACTTCCAATCTAGAGCTCAGATTTGAGCATGGTAACAATCGTTGGAAAGATCTTGACGAGTAGATGATGATGGAGACCTCAGGAATTCAAGATGATTAAGAAAAACAAAAATTTGATGCCCCATCCCTTAAAAATGTACTTAGGGGTTGGGTGTGTTACAAAGTGGTATCCGAGCGGGCAAAAACACTTGGCTTACTTGGGCTAACGAAAGAGTCAAGTGATTATTTTTCATTCTTAGAAAAATTTAAGGGAGAGGGAATGCTACCTAACCCTATCTAGCATAGCATGATTCAAACACAGGCTTGGATGGGTCGGGGAACAATCATACGACTAGTTTACCAAGGCTAAGATGAGCCTGTTGAGACGATTATTGTCATACATAAATTATCTGCATAAGTTCCTTGAGGAGAAGGATGCAGATTAAAATTCAGTTGGGATATTACCCAATAAGATTGAATCATGCTAGACTGTGGCAGAAGAATCCTATCATTTATTTTAGATAAATGATAGCCAATCCTACAAAAATGGGATTATGTTGAGGGGCATTAATAATAAAACTTGGATGCAAATGGCATAAACCTGTTTTAAGGAGTACTTGAGTCCAAAAGGAAAATGTACTGAATAGGTGGCAGGAATTGCCTAAAAAATAGGCTTATTAAGCCTCTGTTAATTAAAAGTGTTGATTACACGTAGGATTTGGAATTGGGAGAACAATCCTCCATGTCTAGAGGCCTCATTGGAGTAGGTGAGATCAACCTACTTGACTTGTTATAACTAAAAAACTTCCTACTAGGGTAATCCCTCTTTGCAAAATAAAAGAAGTCACGAGGACTAAGAATGAATCTCATGGAAGAAGTGAAATKACATGAGCAAGTTCAAAATCTCATGGTTGTGCTAGGGAAGTGTGTATCCCTATTAACTAAGGGTAGGTCTATACACGAAAATGCAAGAGGGAAGTAAGTGGAACCCGTCTGCACTACAGACATGGGTATAATTCTTGGTGCACGATGATATGCTGAAATGCATATCACAAAGATAGAACATGCATATATACTTATTATAGTATGTCATTGAATGTAAAATATGGTGATGTCATAGATCATATGGTTAGTGATGATCTCACTATGGTAGCATAAGCAAAAGGTTGATGATGTTGAGTACATAGTGCCTTATGAGGATAAGGTAGAAGGATTAATGAAATGTTGATCCTGGATGTGGTATATGAAGTGTTGGGACACTTCTAGATGACCAATGGGTCAGGTTGACATCTAGAAATGGATGGTATACATATAAGGTATGGCTTGGTATACTTAAAATCGTAGTGAGGGGGAATCTAGAAAAGAATTCCCTTGATCGAAAAGTCTACTGATTAAGACCAGTTATAAGGTTGATAAGTTGTCTTGTTACCTTGGACATTGTTGAAATTTCCCAGATGGTATTTCTGGGTTGTTGAATAACTTTATATTAGTTGAGGCAAAAATGCATTCTTATTGGTTTTTGTCGTGTAGAAAGGAGAACATAGTTATGAATATGTCTGTTAAACTTCCATGTGGATATCATGTGAATGCCTGCAAGCTCTCATTCGAGAGAGCAACTCAGTGATGAGTATCTCTATGCGATTTATCATAAGAATGATTGGAAGATCCTTGGGAGAAGGATGTGGAAGTCTGATATGTCCATGTGTATGAATGGCATGGAAAGGGTGCAAGCAATGAGCTTGCATGATGAATGTTTGGCTATGTTTGTATATGCTTGAGTGCATGGATTTAATGCATTGTGAGGTTTCTTGATATGAAAAATGATATTAAGACCAAATAGATATGAATGATATTAAATGTGCAAGTGATGCACATGTATGATGTAAGAGTATATGTATACTAAATGCATGATGTGACTGCCTGGATGAGTGAAATGTAAGGCAAGAATTGCACTTGCCAAGATTAAATGAATACCATGGATGCATGGATGATTCCATTATGAAGATTCATGAAAGTTCTGTTTTGAATGATAGCTTGAGGGGAATGTGTTCCATTCCCTCAGGAAAGGATAGCATAAATAGATGAAAGAGTAAATGAGCAAGGATGTTCTGTTGTCATGATAAGAGGCAACATGATTACGCCTTTGAGGATCACATGAGAAGGACTGTGAACAATCGTGAGTTGAATGATTTTAAAGTAAAGATATACGTGAGCTGTGAAATATACCTATGGTAGCTACACATAGGCTTATGATTATGCATGTAGTTAAGTACATCATGGATGTAAGTTAACAAAACAAGGAATATGTGTGGATAAATAAGTTGGATGCATAATCAAGATGCATGTTTATATTCCTTATGGAATATTTGGTAAACAAATGAAGCTAACTCAAGGTTGAGGCCATCAAATATAGTGATGGATATGCAATAAGGAAGTTGCATGTCGAAGGAGTTTCCTGTGGAGGAACTATGTGAAGACTCTATCAGGAGAACATAGTCACAACCTTAAATGACTGCTGAGTATTGGGCAATGGGATATATATATATATATATATATATATAAGAATCCTGGATTACATTCTAAAACAAAATGACAAAATGTATGAGTGGAAGACTAACAAATGAATGTTGTCTAGTTTTCTTTGGGATGAGAAACTGGTGTGTTGGTGAAAGTAAATTTTTTGACACCATAATGATGATGGTTGTATGATTGTAGAAACAATTGAGAATTGTTGGTGTTGCACTTATGAAAACATCAAGGATAATGTGAAGAAGTGCATAAATATATGCTAGGACATATATGCAAATGTTTTATTGATTTGAATTCTACAATGCATGCATTTTTATTTTACATGATGTCTAATGTATTTGTGATATATGTCATGTGTAGAAAAATAAATTTAAACTTTTGGGAAAGACAATTACCAATGATGGAAAACCTCAAGAAGAGGATGACCATGAGARGGTTGTTGTTGAAAYTTGTTGAAGGGACTTTAAAAGTCCCAAAAAAGCACTACTGATGAGGCAATGTCAGAGAGGGTGTTGAAAGCCAGAACATGTATAAAAKTGTTCATGCCTATAAGGCATAAGGTATGAAGGGATTGGGTAAGAATCCCTTCTGAAATATTTTATTATTTCAGTGATATATAATTGAAGTTGAGTGGTTGTTGGATGCCATTGATACCCAAGTAGGGTACGATTAAGGAAAAGAACCAGAATAATAGAGAGATGAAGTCTATTCTAGTCAAATATAAGTTATAATCCTTGGAGGAAAACACATGAGTAAGGAGTACCATGGGTACAATGACCAATCTAGGAAGATTGGGAATATAGGTGCTCATAGTTAGCACACTGCATGGAATGCATTGAGGGATTGCATAAGAGGGTAGAAAATGGATTTCCCATTAAGGGAGGAGGACATTCCAAGACTCTACTTGAATTGTAGAAGTGTTAAAGAAAAGAGAATTTTGGGTGGCCATGATTGTTGGAACCCTGGTTACTATTGAAGGAAGAATACTTCGGTGCATTCAAGACAAACTTTTAGTTTCATATGTGCTGATTTGGGATCATGATCATCCTGTAGCAGGAAGCATAGTCTTTTTGTAAGAGTGAATGAGAATGATTAAACCTATGGTGAAGAGGTTGGTTGAGCTCCAACACACCATGGCAAAGTTCTTGTCATAAGTATGGAAAAATTGAATCCAACGTAAGGGTACATTTGGTGTGGATGTGGCCATGAATATTGACACACTGATTAAAGTAAATTGATGTTTGAATTGCATTTGGAAAATTTGGTATGTTGAAAGGATGCATACGTAAATAATGATATTTCCTTTTGTTCTGTACCCTTGAATAGGTGAAAATGACTTGGACTATTAGTATGCATAGTTTTGAAAATATAATGTGCATGGAAACTAACAATTTGTTTGGTGAGGAATGTTGAAATTGCAGGAAGAAAAGGGTCTTGAATATGGCAGTGTTGTGAGCCCATAAGGAAGACCAAATTCCTGTTGAGCTAAACTGCTATGGGAAGGAAAGTCCCATACTTGTGAATTTGGCTCCTGTGCGGAACAAATCTGAAAATAAATGTGGAAATTAGAAATACGTGGGTGACAGATTTGCAAGAAAATTCTAAATTTGAAATTGATGATAATATCTCATAATTTATGTATACCTGTGATATAGGTGAGACAAAAAATATATGTCTAGGGAGGACAGGTGAAGGCTGTCAAGCTGGAAAGCATGAAAAAGGCTACTGTTGAGACATGGGAACCCTGTGGTAAGCTATGATCGCCCTATAATATTTTGTGTTGTGGCAACACAAGCTAGAGGGACACCTTGACAGAGAAAGTCCGAGGGACGCCTTGACTGTAAGGCTCGATGAAGTCTTCATAACTCTTCCTATGCGAGAAAGCTTTGGAACGAAAAGATGGATCAACTAAGGGACTGTATAACAAAGAAGGGGATGCAGGAGCTTGAGCTTAGAGGGTGAGTGACTGCAAGAAAGAGGAGACTCTGATAATTATTATAAACTATTGATTGGGATCATGGACACAATGGGTATGTCAAGGAAAAACAATGACCCAATATAACAAGACAACCATGTGGATTCAAATCCCCAAATTGCAGAGAGTATTCTAATTATTGAGCCAATATAACAAGACAACAAGTGTGTGCTTAGGAGTATTCTGTAGCTGTTATTACAACCATTAGATATAACTGTATTCTTGATATTTTGGGAGTTTCCATCGATAATAAGATGCCATAGTTATCTATTCTATTTCCCGTGTAATGGATGCATGCAATATTTTTGGAAATATTCCTATTGGATAAAATTGTTTGTAAGAAGTTAACAACACCATTAATATAAGTGTTTGGAACTTTTACATAAGAATAAATAACAATTTGGGACAAAAAAAACAATATATCCCCACCTAGCCTATTTGGGGACATTACAATGGTATCATAGTTGGTGATTCTGCCATCCTGTGACTACATTGATGCCTAGGAGAAAGGGGCATGCATGATAGTCCTCTCAAGAGTCACCAAAAAGAGAAACATGAGCAAACCAAACATAGTCAAAGCCAGAGGGAAGCATGGGAGACAAACTTGAAGGGACTATGCTCCAAATATTAAAATATTTGGTCAAGGGAAAAAATGAGGCATCCCAAAGATAGGCAAAGACAACAAGATTCTAGCAGCAGATCGTTGAGGTGCTCACACAACTAGTGGGCCAACGTGGGAATACAAGTGGTGTAGGTCAAGGTGGACCCAGTGGATCCCATTAGGGTGACAAGATACACACGAAGAGTATCAATAACCATACCCCAGATCATAGTGGGAGCCTAAGGATCCCTAGGCCCTTATTACCACAGTTCTTAACGGGGTAGCCTACATGAGCACAAGAGTAACTAGATCAGGGACTTGATATTAACACCTCATACCAAGAGTATGAGACGATAAATGAAGATATCCACGAGAAATTTTCCTACAATGACTTCTGCGACCTCAAACAGAAGTACAGACCTAGGGAGTGGAACATAGGAGTGTAGAGCAAACAAAACTTCGACCTCATGCACAAGGTGGGAAGGTTGAATATTCGATCCTCTGATGGGTCTGCCAAGAGAACGATCAAAGCATGGGTACACAAGTTGGACACTTACCTCCAACTTAACCCAATGACCGAGATATAAGCAATTAAGTATGCTACCCTTTAGTTGGAATAATAAGCTCACGAATGGTGGTATCATGGATTGGTGACATTAGGGAATAATAACATCACTTCATATGTGGAATTCACTCAGAGTTTGATGGACAGGTGTGACAAGAAGGACCTTGAGATACACTTCATGGAATTGGAACAATTGAGACATACAGGTACGTCAGAAGCATACATCACATATTTTCATAGGATGGAAGTTATGGTGACAAATATTTCTCAACAAAGGTTGGTGATTCTATTCACGGGGGGTCTAGTTGAGCCTTTAAGAGTATGGGTAGAGGGATTTAGGCCAACGACATTGTAAGAGCCATCATGAGAACCTAGGACATGAGGGATGCAGTCTCCAAGAAGGTACCAACAAAACTCTTCACCCCTCAAGGGGGTAAGGAGATGAAGTTTCCTTAGAAGACATGGACATGGAAGGACATGATGGATGAGGAGACTCAGAGAGAACTAAGGAGGATGAGTCTTTGTTGCAGTTGCAAGGAGACGTGGGAACTAGGTCATCTATGTATGGGATGTTGGATTACTAAGAAGGGGTTGAATCAATAATAGAACAATTCAATCTTTTTTAACCACAAAATGAAAGTGTTATATCAATGTAACATTGTCATCCAATAGTTGCAGATTAAATAAAAAATGAACAAATGAGAAATCATACACATACACAGTACACCGGTGTTTTTAAATGGAAACCCAAAGTGGGAGAAAACCACATAATGATTTTTCTTATATATCTTTAAGAATTACATTCATTGGAAGCACCAAATTCCTTTGTTTTCTAGCTGCAACTGGAAGGAGGCTAGAACCCCCTAGTTTCTCAGACTACAACCTGAGGGAAGCTCCAACTCCCCAATTCTCTAGCTACAACCAGAAGGAGACTCCAAACCCCTAGTTTCTCAGGGTACAACCTAAATGAAGCTCCAACTCCCCAATTCTTTGGCTACAACCAGAAGGAGGCTACAACCCCCTATATTCTCCGGCTACAACCAGAAGGTGGCTACAACCACATGTCCTTGCCCCGTCCAATCGCCCTGACATAAAATTAGAATGATGGAACCACTGTCACACTATCACTATGAGATATACTATTGTAAACCTGTACCAACCAACATGTAATCAACCTGTACCATAAACAAGTGCATCAACCATGCACCAACTTGTACCAAACAACCTGTAATCATCGTGTACCATAAACAAGTGCATCAACCATGCACCAACCTGTACCATCAATGAGTGCATCAACCATGCACCAAATATGTAGCAATGATGCATCAAATACACATAAACTATGACTCATCAAGATGTACCAACATCATCAACTATACACCTCATGTATGTGCCAACTCATCAACTACTTGTCTCAACCATGTACCCAACATGTACCTCAACCATATACCAAATACATATACCAATATAACCATCAAAATTTCTCTAGCAATAC
>JASDQU010881864.1:17964-34523 GCA_032191745.1 Picea mariana
TACAATCTCTATCTGTAATATACCTCAACCAAAAGCCCTCATCAATTTCATCATCCAAATATGATTTGTAACTCTGTAATAGAACTAGTGTATATGATCACATACCTGCAAACCTTCCTTAACTTTAACAACAAGAGACTAGCATTTTATTAAACTTTGCTTTAGTCTCACATGAATAATTTTGGATTAGTCAACAACCATAGCTTGCAATAATCATAAATATGTACCTGTAATGGATAAATATATGAAAATGGTACACAATGTTATTCAGATTCCTCCAGATTTCACTTCTTGGAACCTCTCATAAAAGGAGTTATAGCAAAAATGACATACCTTGTTGAATTCTAGCTTATTATAGAGAGCGAACTTGTAGAGCATTCCCTGCACAAAATATTCATTGTATGGATCTGAAAATTGCACAATGAATATTGCAGACTATACTCTAACCAATAAATTTTGTCTTACTTAATTTGGATATGTTATGAAGAAGTTATGACGTTTTTACCCGAAACACTTGTTTTAGACTAGTTTCAGGACTAGCCACAAACCCTATTTTCCACATAGTGTAACTCCAAAATTACAATGACTCACAAGCTGAAATTTTTATCACAACTACTTGGATATTTTTCCTCAACGGCCTCCCAATTTCACGGTTTGAATCATTCTAGAAAAAAAATTATTGCGAAAATGGTGAGATGACTTGTAAATAACATACCTTAGAAAGCATCATCAAAATAATTTATCTTCCCTTGAATTTCGGCCTTCTTTACTTCACCTTCCCTGTGAAATTCGGGTTAGATATCCTTTGGTTACCTCGTTCACTTCTATATATTCAATATTCTCAAGTGTGATTAAAAATGAGAGACCCTTGCGTCTTATTTATACTTTCATGTAGCTTCCTCAAGGGGTTACCTTCTAACCATCTTAACCCACTTTCCTTATTTTAGGGCTAACCCACTTCTAACCACTTGTCCACTTAGTAATTTATCCATTAAATTTATTATTTAAATAATTTATTTTGTATCTACTTTGACTTATAGTACACTCATCACTTCACTTTATTATTTAAATTACCTTCTAACCATCTTAACCCACTTTCCTTATTTTAGGGCTAACCCACTTCTAACCACTTGTCCACTTAATAATTTCTCCATTAACTTTATTATTTAAATAATTTCTTTTGTATCCACTTTGACTTATAGTACACTCATCACTCCACTTTATTATTTAAATAATTTCTTCTTTGCAACCACTTTGACTACTTTGACATTTTGGGGCTTCTAGATGACTCATGAGGGTTCTCCAACTTCACATGGCCATAACTCTCTAACCGTGAGGAGTTATGTGACATTCCACATACCAACGGAAATGGCATGACATTTAATATACATATAGAATAGTCTTACCTACAAATATATCAAAACTCATACCATTATCCATCAAACAAATTTGGGTCCATTACCCAAACCTTTGTGCTACCAAAATTCGCTACCAGACTTTCTTCAAGGGTTGACATCAATGAAAACCAACACAATTAATCAACATGGGAAAAGGTAAAGTCCATTATATTGGGGCAGTTTCCAATGGGGAGGATGACGATGATGATGAAGGTATTGGATAGGAAAGTGGTGAGCCCTTGCATGCTATAGAATATGTTCTATTGGAGGATATCCCCACTTACGAAGGATTTCAAGGGATTTAATGTGGTAGTAGCAGATGGGTACAACATGACATGTACTCAGAGGATTAGGGGATTGGAAGTAACATTGTGCAACTATATGTTGACCGGTGAATTTTATGTCGTGTATTTAGCAGATACTCATGTGCTGTTAGGAGTTTAGTGGTTGTACTCATTGGGAGATATCCGCATGAATGATCGGGACATGAGGATGGAGATCCAAAAAAAGGGAGAACAACAAGTCATCCTAAGAGTTATGTCTACAAGTTCCTTTGGGATCATATCTAACCAGTGCGTGGAGGCCCTTTTTTGAAATGGGGATGTGGCTTGTGCAATAAAGTGCTTGATCACCATGGAGAATCCATCAGAGGATCTCCAGCATTATCCTACGGATATCCAGACATTACTTGGAAAGAATGAAAGGGCATTTGAACCCTTTCCAGCAACGAGACCACTTAACAGAGGATTTGAGCATGTCATTGAGCTAGAAGAGGGGTCAAATCCCATGATCACCATCCCCTACAGGCATTCGAAGTGGCTCAAGGATGAAATAGAGAAGGCCATAAAATAATTAAAACAGATGGTACATATCAGGCCTAGCTCCAATCCTTTCACTTCATCAATTGTACTGGTGAAGAAGAAAGATGACACTATGAGGATGTGCATATACTATAGGGAACTAAACAAGAAGACCATAAAAAACCAATACCCAATACCTAGGATTGATGAGTTGATCGATGAGCTGCATGGGGAAGTATATTTCTAAAAGGTTGATCTGCGATCAGGATACCACCAGATTTAGGTAAGAGATGAGGATATCCATAAAACAACATTCATGTGTCACTGTGGGAATTATGAGTTTCTAGCCATGCCCTTTAGGTTGACTAATGCACCAACCACCTTTCAGTCGTGCATGAACCATATCTTCAACAAACAGTTGATGAAATTCTTATTAGTGTTATTTGATGATCTTCTAATCTACAAAAAGACATGGGAGGAACATATAAATCACGTGGACGAGATTCTCACCATTATGGAGTAGCAATCGCTTTTTTCCAAGGAGGAAAAGTGCTAGTTCGGGCTGACAAAGATCCTCTATCTTTGGCACGTGATTGGTGTTGAGGGAGTAAAGTTGCATTAGGAGAAGATCAAGACCATATTAGACTGGCCCACCCCCAGATCACTCACATATCTGTGATGATTCTACGAGATATGTAGCTATTAAAAGCACTTTGTGAAAGGATTTTAACAATTGGCTGCACCATTAACATACCTCACCAAGAAGGGGGTGTTTCGATGGTCAAAGGATGCACGAGTAGTTTTAGATAGAAGGAAGAGAGTGATAAGCACTTTCCTAGTATTAACACTCCCATATTTCACGTAGTGGTTTTGTCCTGGAATGTGACACATCCAGTGAAGGGTTAGGAGTGGTATTGATGCAGAACCAACACCCGATAGATTTTGAGAGAAAAAAGATAAGGGAGCCTGAGAAGCTGTATCTGATCTATGATAAGGAGATGTTGTCCATTATGCATGCATTGGCCAAATTCAGACAATACTTGGTAGGAGGATGCTTTGTRGTTAGGACCGACCACAACATCTTGAGATATTTCTTGGAGTAGCAGGACCTAAATGAAAGGCAACAAAAATGGGTGAGTAAGGTGCAGGAATATGATTTTGACATTGAGTATGTAAATGGAAAGAAGAATATAGTTGTTGACGCCTTATCCAAGAGACCAATAGATTTCTCCATGACATATATTTTAGCAGACTGGAAGTCCATTCTCTTGATGGAATACTCCAAGAATACCTTCACTTATGAGCTGATGGAGGGAAACACTCAGGATGAAAGGTATATGGTAGTGGATGACATAATCTACTACAAATATAGGATCTTTCTCATCCTTAAGTCCACACTCAAGGATAATATTTTGAGGGTAGTACATGATGCACTACTTGCATGGAACCAGGGGTATATGAAGACCTACAAGGAGGTGACGGAGAGATTCTCATGGAAGGGTATCAAGGGGGATGTGCTTCTTCATGTGAGGCAATGCATGACTTTCTAACAAAACAAGTTAGAGTTCATACATCCTACAAGACTGCTTCAACCATTTCCAATTCTAGAGCAGAAGTGGGACAACATTTCCATGGAATTCATCACAGGATTTCCAAAGGTACAGGGCAGGGACTGCATCTATGTGGTAGTGGACATATTTACTAAATATGCAAATGTGTTTTCCATTCCTACAAAGTACAACACATCTCAAGTAGTAGACCTATTCTTCAAGGAGGTGTTCAGACTCCATGGTCAGTGACCAAGATAGCAGGTTTATCACTGCATTTTGGCAAGAGCTATTCAGGTTATTCGGGACAGAGTTGACACCTAGTACTAGCTATCACCACTAGAAAGATGAGCATAACAAGATAGTAAACAAATGGATCGAGGGGTACCCGATGAACTATGTGTCAGGGTATAAACATTCATGGATAAAGTGGTTTCATTTTGGGGAGAATTTTTACAATACCACTCATCACATTTAGATTGGGATGATCCCATTTAGGGAATTGTATGGCTATGACTCTCCATATTTTGTGGATTTGGCGTTTGGAGAGAGAAGAACACCCAAGGACAAGTACTGGTGTTAGGAAAGTTATGATATCTTGAGAGTCTTGAAGGAGAATCTGCAGGCCACATAGAATCAACAAAATATGTATGCATATAGGCATAGGGTATAACACAAATTTGAGGTTGGAGATCTAGTCTTTCTCAGGTTGCATCCTTAGAGACAATCATCGCTGAATAAGAGTGGTGTTGAGAAGATGTAGCCTCACTTTTATGGACCCTATAAATTGATCAGGAGAGTTGGGGAAGTAGCATACGATATGGAGCTACCAGAGGGTAGTATGATCCACAACACCTTCCATGTATCCTACCTCAAGAAGGAATTGGGACAACAGGTCATTGCTTCGGTCGATATTCCTCCACTAGATGAGGAAGGGAAATTGGTTCTAGCTCCCGTGAGGATTTTTTGTGTCAGGGAATGGAGGTTTAGGAGCATGGTCATTCAAGAGTACTTGGTTTTATGGAGAGGATTTCACGTAGAGGTTGGTACCTGGGAAGGAGAGAATATCTTACAACACCCTGATCTCGAGTTGCTTGAGGACAAGCAATATTGGGAAGGGAGGATCGTAATATCCCCTTCGAGTTGATCGTGACAAAGGATGACTCAATAGCCTATAAAACTCTCGTAGTATATAATCAATGAGGAAAGAGGGATTCAAAGAGGTTTATTTGGTGTCACTAGGTTAAAAGGATGACAAATCCTAAAAGTGACATTAAATCAAATAAATATTTATATTTAATTGGAATTAGAGGGAAAATGAAGTAAGTGTTTGATATGGTAAAAAAGGGGAAATATCTAGAAGATCCAAAGGAAGGATAAATAGAGGGGTAACCCTTCTCTTTGGCTTATGTTTTGATATCTTGTTGATGTGCTCTTTTAGCCAAGTTTTCATTAGGGTTTGGAAAACTCCTTCCATTTTAGTTTAGTTTCAGTGGTGCAATATCCACCCTAGCTAGACAAAGAGAGGGATTCATATGAAGTCCTCATTTGTGTCCATTGTGGTGTTTGCTTTTATCTTGGAGAGATTTTGGAGGCATATTGGCTTGCACAGGGGGTTTGTGGCAATTTTTGGAGGAGGATGATCGTTATATCTACAAGTGCCAGAAGGGTTTCACGTAGATGGGAAAGGAGACATCCTTGTGGTTTAAGTATGCGTTGTCCCACGAGGCCCCACTAGATGTCCAACAATCGTCTCGCAAGGAACTTTGCAAATATAGGGTTGTAGTAGTTCACTGGTTCGGGATTACGATGGTTACATAGGTCACTAGCAGAGAAGACATCACTGAAGCAGAGTAGGGTCAGGCTCAGAGAGCCTTGGACTTCATAGATTGACATCATTTCATGTTTTCTTATTGTTTATGTAGTGGATTTTGTAGTTCCTTGGAAGCCATTCGATTTGGGTGCTTAGGAGTATTCTGCAGTTGTTATTACAACTATTAGATATCATTGTATTGTTGATATTTTGGGAGTTTCCATCCATGATAAGATGCCATGGTTATTTTCTCTATTACATGTGTAATGGATGCATGCAATATGTTTCAAAATATTCCTATTTGAGCAAATTGTTTTTAAAAAGTTAACAACACCATTAATATAAGTGTTTGGCACTTTTAGATAAGAAGAAATAACAATTTGGAAAAATAAAAAAATAAAAAATAAATAAATAAATTATCCCCACCTAGCCTAGTTGGGGACATTAAAAGTTTCAACTAGCTTGTCCGTCAACTGGGAGTTTTGACAAAAAATATTGTTGCTACTTATTTATCCCTTAGAGGGGAATACTTGAAGTTGTTGATATGTGAACCCAACTTATTTCTTCTTGTTAACTCAACTATTTCTTGTTCAAATGACTTGGATTTGCTAAGACCAACCCAAGCATATTCGACTGTTGTTGGAGATGTACTACTGCTTATATTGGATACAAAGACTGTATGGATTGACAAAGACTGATTATGATGCATTGTTGGTGACAATGATTAGACTTCTTTAGGAGTGTTTTTGTATCATGTTTGATCAATTTTTACCATTGAGGCAAGAAGTATTGATGAAAAAAAGTGCAAGTGGAGGATGTTATATTTTGGGCAACATGCATATAATTTTCATTCAGTATTATTGACATTCCTTCTTCAGACCTTGAAGGATTTTTGACAACTGGCAATGAAATTTGATGTCATCTCTACACATTTTTCCAAGGAAACCTCATAAGCCTTTGTGATCGGTGTATGGAACTTTAGGAGTTGGAATGGTTTGAGGTATATATTGTGCAAAATAAAAGACAAGTCCACATAGATATTCTATACATTGCGACCAACATTGACCATGTTCAACAAAGTTCTTTTGAAGGACAAATTGATGGTGGTTTGATGGAATTCAAGCAATACCAAACCAACAACATACATGTGACAGTGAAAGATCCCTTAGAAGTTATGGAGGCACATAACATATTGAATATTCAAATCACATGAATATGTCATAAGTTTTGATGGATTTTTTTTTTAAACAACAAGAAACCATTCATTTTTGAGCAGCAGATTGTGAAAAAATGTTGAAAGTAGCCAATCCCATCAGTTGTGAATATATAATAGTACTGTGAGGAAAAGTTCTAGTTGAGGCTGACAAAGATCCTCTATCTTTGGCACGTGATTGGTGTTGAGGGAGTAAAGTTGCATTAGGAGAAGATCAAGACCATATTAGAGTGGCCCACCCTAAGATCACTCACATATCTGTGATGATTCTTAGGGATATGTAGCTATTAAAAGCACTTTGTGAAAGGATTTTCACAATTGGCTGTGCCATTAACATACCTCACCAAGAAGGGGGTGTTTCAATGGTCAAAGGATGCACAAGTAGTTTTAGATAGAAGGAAGAGAGTGATGAGCACTTTCCTAGTATTAGCACTCTCATATTTCATGTAGTGTTTTTGTCCTGAAATGTGACACATCCGGTGAAGGGTTAGGAGTGATATTGATGCAGAACCGACACTCGATAGATTTTGAGAGAAAAAAGATAAGGGAGCTTGAGAAGCTGTATCTGATCTATGATAAGGAGATGTTGTCCATTATGCATGGATTGGCCAAATTCAGACAGTACTTGGTAGGAGGATGATTTGTGGTTAGGACCGGCCACAACATCTTGAGATATTTCTTGGAGTAGCAAGACCTAAATGAAAGGCAACAAAAATGGGTGAGTAAGGTGCAGGAATATGATTTTGACATTGAGTATGTAAATGGAAAGAAGAATATAGTTATTGACGCCTTATCCAAGAGATCGATAGATTTCTCCATGACATATATTTTAGCAGATTGGAAGTCCATTCTCTTAATGGAATACTCCAAGAATACCTTCACTTATGAGCTGATGGAGGGAAACACTCAGGATGAAAGGTATATGGTAGTGGATGACATCATCTACTACAAATATAGTATCTTTCTCATCCCTAAGTCCACACTCAAGGATAAGATTTTGAGGGTAGTACATGATGCACCACTTACATGAAACCAGGGGTATATGAAGACCTACAAGGAGGTGAGGGAGAGATTCTCATGGAAGGGTATCAAGGGGGATGTGCTTCGTCATGTGAGGGAATGCATGACTTTCTAACAGAACAAGTTAGAGTTCATACATCCTGCAATACTGCTTAAACCATTTCCAATTCTAGAGCAGAAGCGGGACAACATTTCCATGTAATTCATCACAGGATTTCCAAAGGTATAGGGCAAGGACTGTATATATGTGGTAGTGGACATATTTACTAAATATAAAAATGTGTTTTCCATTCCTACAAAGTACAACACATCTCAAGTAGTAGACCTATTCTTCAGGGAGGTGTTTAGACTCCATGGTCAGTGACCAGGATAATAGGTTTATCACTACATTTTGGAAAGAGCTATTAAGGTTATCCGGGACAGAGTTGACACCTAGTACTAGCTATCACCACTATAAAGACAAGCATAACAAGATAGTAAACAAATGGATCGAGGGGTACCCGAAGAACTATGTGTCAGGGTATAAACATGCATGGATAAAGTGGTTTCATTTTGGGGAGAATTTCTACAATACCACTCATCACATGTCGATTGGGATGATCCCATTTAGGGATTTGTATGGCTATGACTCTCCATATTTTGTGGATTTGGCGTTTGGAGAGAGAAAAAAACCCAAGGACAAATACTAGTGTTAGTATATCTTGAGAGTCTTGAAGGAGAATCTGCAGGCCACGCAGAATCAACAAAATATGTATGCATATAGGCATAGGGTAGAATGCAACTTTGAGGTTGGAGATCTAGTATTTCTCGGGTTGCATCCTTAGAGACAATCCTCACTGAATAAGAGTGGTGTAGAGAAGATGTAGCCTCACTTTTATGGACCCTATAAATTGATCAAGAGAGTTGGGGAAGTAGCATACGATATGGAACTACCAGAGGGTATCATGATCCACAACACCTTCCATGTATCTTGCCTCAAGAAGGAATTGGGACAACATGTCATTGCTTCGGTCGATATTCCTCCACTAGATGAGGAAGGGTAGTTGGTTCTAGCTCCCATGAGGATTTTTTATGTTAGGGAATGGAGGTTTAGGAGCAGGGTCATTTGAGAGTACTTGGTTTTATGGAGAGGATTTCCTGCAGAGGTTGCTACCTGGGAAGGAGGGCAGATCTTACAACACCCTGATCTCGAGTTGCTTGAGGGAAAGAAATATTGGGAAGGGATGATCGTAATGTCCCCTTCGAGTTGATCATGACGAAGGATGACTCAATAGCCTATACAACTCCCGTAGGATATAATCAACAAGGAAAGAGGGATTCAAGGAGGTTTATTTGGTGTCACTAGTTTAAAAGAATGACAAATCCTAAAAGTGACATTAAATCAAATAAATAATTATATTTAATTGGAATTAGAGGGAAAATGAAGTAAGTGTTTGATTTGGTAAAAAAGGGGAAATATCTAGAAGATCCAAAGGAAGGAGAAATAGAGGGGTAATCCTTCTCTTTGGCTTATGTTTTGATATCTTGTTGATGTGCTCTTTTAGCCAAGTTTTCATTAGGGTTTGGAAAAATCCTTCCATTTTAGTTTAGTTTCAGTGGTGCAATATCCACCCTAGCTAGACAAAGAGAGGGATTCATATGAAGTCCTCATTTGTGTCCATTGTGGTGTTTGGTTTTGTCTTGGAGAGATTTTTGAGGCATATTGGCTTGCACAGGGGGTTTGTGGCATTTTTCGGAGGAGGATGATCGTTATATCTACAAGTGCCAGAAGGGGTTCACGTAGTTGATAAAGGAGACATCCTTGTGGTTTGAGTATGCGTTGTCACATGAGGCCCCACTAGATGTCCAATAGTTGTCTCACGAGGAACTCTACAAATCTGGGGTTGCAATAGTTCACTGGTTCGGGATTGAGATGGTTACATAGGTCACTAGCAGAGAATACATCATTGAAGCATAGCAGTGTCAGGCTCAGAGAGCCTTGGATTTCATAGATTGGCATCATTCCATGTTTTCGTATTGTTTATGTAGTGGATTTTGTAGTTCCTTGGAAGCCATTCTATTTGCGTGCTTAGGAGTATTCTATAGTTGTTATTACGACCATTAGATATCATTGTATTGTTGATATTTTGGGAGTTTCCATCCATGATAAGATGCCATGGTTATTTTCTCTATTTCATGTGTAATGGATGCATGCAATATGTTTCAAAATATTCCGATTTGAGCAAATTGTTTTTAAAAAGTTAACAACACCATTAATATAAGTGTTTGGCACTTTTAGATAAGATGAAATAACAATTTGGAAAGAAATAAAAATAAAAAATAAAAAAATAAATTATCCCCACCTAGCCTAGTTGGGGACATTAAAAGTTTCAACTAGGTTGTCCGTCAACTAGAAGTTTTGAAAAAAACTATTGTTACTACTTATTTATACCTTAGAGGAGAATACTTGAAGTTGTTGATATGTGAACCCAACTTATTTCTTCTTGTTAACTCAACTATTTCTTGTTCAAATGACTTGGATTTGCTAAGACCAACCCAAGCATATTCGACTATTGTTGGAGATGTACTACTGCTTATATTGGATACAAAGACTGTCTGGATTGACAAAGACTGATTATGTTGCATTGTTGGTGACAATGTTTAGACTTCTTCAGGAGTGTTTTTGTATCATGTTTGATCAATTTTTACCATTGAGGCAAGAAGTATTGATGAAAAAAAGTGCAAGTGGAGGATGTTATATTTTGGGCAACATGCATATAATTTTTGGTCAGTATTATTGACATTCCTTCTTCAGACCTTGAAGGATTTTTGACAACTTGGAATGAAATTTGATGTCATCTCTACACATTTTTCCAAGGAAACCTCATAAGCCTTTGTGATCGGTGTATGGAACTTTAGGAGTTGGAATGGTTTGAGGTATATATTGTGCAAAATAAAAGACAAGTCCACATAAATATTCTATACATTGCGACCAACATTGACCATGTTCAACAAAGTGTTTTTGAAGGACAAATTGATGGTGGTTTGATGGAATTCAAGCAATACCAAACCAACAACATACATGTGATAGTGGAAGATCCCTTAGAAGCTATGAAGGCACGTAACATATTGAATATTCAAAGCACATGAATATGTGATAAGTTCTGATGTTTTTTTTTTTTTAACAACAACAAACCATTCATTTTTGAGTAATTGATTGTGAAAAAATGTTGAAAGTAGCCAATCCCATCAGTTGTGAATATATAATAGTACTGTGATAGTGAAACATCTAGAAAGTTTTTGGAAGCTTTTTAATGAGTAGAAAAAGGAGAAGTTCAAGAGAGTGACGGTAAAGTAAAGAATACTCAACAATTACAACAAGAAAAGATAGTACATTCACAAGGGGAGCTACTTCAGAAAACTACAAGAGAAAGCACATTCTAAGGGGGATAAACACAACAAAAGGAACTGTGTAGAAAAAGACAAAGCATATTCCCATCAAGTAACACTTCCTAAGAAGAATAGGTAGCTGAAGTAAGTGTTAAAATAGAATATATTGCCACCAAGGAACAAGTTGAAGGTACTTTTATCAAACCCCTTCCCAAGGAAACATTTCAATATCTTAGATAGGAGCTGGGAATGATATCCCTCCCATCTTGTCAACAAAGAAGCAAAGCTCGGGGGGAGAATACCTTTTCCATTGATTTCAAAGGGGGAGAATTATAGATAGGGGGAGAGTTGCAGACATAGTGAGGATAATTATAGATAGGGAGAGTCACAGACAATGGATAACTCTTTCTATTTCTGGAAGTGTTATCACATAAAAATGTCTAAGGACCTCAGGGTGACCCAATCCTTTTCTTGCATAGGTATCAGTCTCGAGTTATCACTTAAATCCTTTGTCTGATAGGGAGCTTAAATGCCTCCATTAAGCATCTTGTTTATGACTCCATAGCTCAATGGCCTATCACTGATCTACAATGATCTCCGTTGTCTTTCCTTTCCTTAAAGTCTCGCTGGCTCACCCAATCACACCCTTTTAATACACAAACACTCTGAAGGGTACTGGGCTTATCCTCTCATAGTCGGAGGGTGAATCTCAGTGCCAACATTAATGGTGCCATTTCCAGGGATGGAAGTGAATATATCTTCCCTGGGAGAACGACAACGAATAGATCCGGTTTTAGATGGTGAACTGAAGCTGGACACATTGTTCTGGCTGCATATCTTTCACCATGGCGACTTCACTGTTTGAAAATATATTGGCGACTCCACTATGCAGAATCTGTTGGTGAGTCCACTGAACTGAGACAAATTAAGTGGCGATGGAGGCTATCTTGGCCAAGAGGTTTGCCCCATTCAACTTCTCAGCTATCACTGGTTATCCACGCCCAATGTCGGTTATAAATGAATGGGATGATTATATTTCGAGATTTAGAGGAAGCAAGCATGACCAACCCAGTGAGAACTTATTAAAATTTCATATATGCATGATTGAACATGGCATCTTTCACGTGGATGTCTTGATCAAGATGTTCAAATTTTCTTTAGAGGAAGATACTCGTGAATGGTGTCAATCCCTCCCTATTGCTAGTATCCATTCTTTGGAGGATTTTCATGATGCTTTTAATTCATATTACGAGAGGATTTACCCGGCTCATATTGTTTTTAATGGCTGTTGTAAGAAGCTTGTACTCCACATCCTGCAGATGATAAAGTATTCCTCATGTGACGAGTCTGGTGAAGATATGATTGATAGAGAATGTGAGGACATAAGCGAGTATTCTGCAGTTGTGGATGAAATATTTTCTCTTTCTATTTCCCGAGAAGAAGCCCTTCCAGATATGATTGATGATTGCATAACCATAGATGTATCATATTCTGTCCCTGATGCACCTGTTGTCTCATATTTAAAAGAAGAGATAGTGGTGGAGGAGGATTCTTCTCTTTTCAGTCAAGAGGTTTCCCATGATGTATTTTCACCTAGGATTGAAGAGAAGAATCAAGAGGTCACTCATTTATCTTTACAATATAAAAGAGTCCTGTGCTCACCCATGTTTGATGAATGCTCAGATGAAGAAGAGAAAATCCCTACCTTACATTTTGTTGACTTGGGGAGCAACTAGCCTGTGTATGACAGCTATGAATCATATTCCGATGTGGATATGAAGGATTTCCAAAACCATACTATAGAGCCTTTTATTTATTCATTAAGGAAAATCATTGGGTGGAAATCAACCATCCAAGGCCCGAAGAAGACACTAAGCAACATGTTAAGGAGAAGCACCCATTCATTGATATACATGAAGAGATTTCTTTCCCTCAGCTAGCCGATGTTTTTAGAGCAGACAAAGAAGAAGTGGATCAACAACCTACATCATACTTTCACTCACCTGTGCTTGCCACAAACATTTAGCCAGATGTGAGAAATTGTAAGACAAAGCAGGCTTTATGTTACCAACCCAGTGAGTTTTGTCACCTATTTTACGATTCTGTAGAGGAGTACATGGAGTTGCATTTTTTCCATGTATTGAATCCTCCCAACTTTATCTTACCTTCAACACTAGGAGGAAAGATGGAGAATGTAATCGATTTGATGTCACAGTTTCATTATCCCTCGCTGACCAGTGACAGAGTAAATAAGTTTTCAATTAGGAAGTTGTTTGAATGGCTCTGGTGGAAGTTTGTTTTCACCTTGCGTATTGTAAAAGTCAATTAGTCTAGGATTGTACATAAATAAGATTCTTATGGAGTGTGTGTGTTTGCTTTCTTTTTGTAAGTAGAGTAGTGTACATATTTCCCTGTTTTCTTCAGTGAAAGTTTTGAGCTAGACTCCATAGCCCAATAACTAAGGCACTGGAACTGCATGTTCTTGGCAGCTCGCAGGGAGAATGCCATCTCCTGTGGAGGACAATGTTATCACATTAAGTTGTCTAAGGGCCATAGGGAAACCCAATCCTTTTCTTGCACAGGTATCAGTCTTGAGTTCAAAGCATAACTTCCAAAACAGTCTATTCCAGGCTTGAAACTCAAGAAAACAAGCAGGTTCAACTTCAAATGACTGGGATTCCATATGGAGTTTAGATCGATGGTTCACTAAAATTCAAAATTCCAAAAGTGTGCAAAGTATAGCGCCATAGGAAAAGGTCCGAAGTCCCAAGGTCGAGAAAAGGTTAAATATGGACCGTAGATCTCATCGGGAGAGATCGACGGTGGAAAATTAGCACGGGAGTCGGGAGTTCAGAATGTTGTTAAATTTGTTCGTCAAAAGGTCGAATTCTCGAAGGACTGAAGCCTGGAATGCCAAAGTGCCAAAGGGCCCGAAGTCCCGAAGGCCCAAAGTTCCAAAGTAGAGTAAAGGTATGATCTAAGCCGTTGATCGTCGGTCGATAAGGATCGTCGATCTCCGTATGCGGAGACCATTCGTGTTTTGGAGATCGAGATTTGCAGAGTGGGATGTGTTAAAGTTTCTCGAAGGCAAAAAATATGAAGAGATCGTGGTCGCAGACCCATAGGAGCACGTGGTGACAGATAGGCATTTTCGTGAGTTCGTAGTTCGGAGGATTGGCAAGGGGCAGGGCACAGATTCAACAAAGTGCTGAATAGAGCCAGATCATCCAATCCAGAGGGGCACGTGGCACCAGATTAGTAGATTCATGGTTTCATGAATCAGAGGTTTTAGCATGGAGCACGGCACAAGTTTGCGAAGCGYGAAGTCACTAAGCGCCTAGGAATTGGGCCCATGGTCATAGCCCATCGTCATATGGAAGGCGGGCATAAAAAGAGAAGCTAGTGCCCAATACATAGAGTTGGCCATTTCGAGGTTCCGAAGAAGCAATCATAGCCGTCAGCTTTGAAACAGATTCGATCGTCGATCTGAGTGAAGTGGTTTCACTGATTTGGGTATTGGGTGATTTGGATTCAGGTGTTGTGAAGACCTCCAAAGTGCGAAATCCTGAAATAACCATTCGAGATAAGCCGTTGGGTCACAACCCGTGGTCACATTGGAGTAAGGCCAAAGTCACAGGGTGCTTATCCTCTGCTCCACGTCCAAGATTCTTAAAACGCCAAATTTGGCACCGTCTCCATGCAAGGACTATGTATCCCAGAATTGGTGGACGGGTAAACTTCAGCGACGACACCACAAATAGCAGAATTGTCTCAGCCACAGATCTCGATCAGACCAATGGCCCCAAGTTCGTATGCTCATTCAACATCGTATTTAATCACAACAAGTAGTCATCCCTTGGTTACCTAGCTTGGTCTTGATCCCGAGGAGATATCAGTTAATGGACACAGACTGATAGTTGAAACCTCGACTCACCCCATAAAAATAAGGCATGGGGGATATGGAGATGTCAGCCCATGGTACCCCTGCGAGAAGATTTTCCTGTAGAGCCATGTCAATCTGAGCTCACGTTTGACAGAAGGATACATGCACAGTTTGACAAAGGATTGATTAGACGTAAAACTTTGAATGAAATGGCCATATCACACTCCTGACAGAGGATTGATTAGATGTAAAACTTTGAATGAAATGGCCAGATCACACTCCCGACAGAGGGGAACTAAGCCGATATAAAAGAGACCAGTTTAGATTTTGAAATGGGGGAGCTTTTGGCCCAGACTGGGGGGAAGCTTTGAGATTKTTATGACTGTATTTTTGTTGTAAGACTGAGGGCCTAGATTGTAAATTGTTATGTTAATGAAGATTCCTTTAAGTTGTTATATCAGACCGTCTTCTTATTTTTCATTTTCTATWTCTCTTTCYTGTCTGGGTGTAATCTCTTTGATTTATGGATTCCTGCAGCGACGGAGGAGATGTTACTATCTTGCCCATATTTCATGGTTCAACAAACATTTTCTATTTCCCTTTCCTGTCTGGATGCAATCTCTCTGATTAATGGATTCCTAAGGCGATGGAGGATTTGTTGCCGTCTTGCTCATCTTTCATGGTTCAATAGACATTTTCTGTTTCCCTTTCCTATCTAGATGTAATCTCTCTGATTTATGGATTCCTGAGGCGATGGAGGATCTATTTATGTCTTGCCCATATTTCATGATTCAACAAACGTTTTCTATTTCTTCTTGTCTGAATCGTTCTAAAACCCTCTGATTTATGGATTCCTGAGGCGGTGGAGGATTTGCTGTCATATTGCCCATTTTTTTATGGTTTATCATTCAAACACCTTATGTTTTCCTTCTTCCCATCACCACTTAAATCCTTTGTCTAATAGGGAGCTTAAATGCCTTCATTGAGTAGATTTTTTATGACTCCATAGCCCAATGGCCTATCACTGATCTGCAATGATCTTCGTTGTCTTTCCTTTCCTTAAATTCTTGCTAACTCACCCACTCACACCCTTTTAATCCACAAACACTATGATGGGTACTGATCTTATCCTTTCGCAGTCGGAGGGTGACCCTCAGTGCCAACATGAAGATGATGTGTTTTTGAGTACATGGTTGCCATCAATGACAAAGGGGGATATTGTTGAATAAATATTATCATTGATTTCAAAGGTAAGTAAGTATTCAAATATAAATGTTACTTTAATAAATATAAAAGTGGAAAATTTGAGTGGAATTGGACTTTACATAAAAGTGGAGTAAACACGAAAGTGGATTAAAAAAAAAAGGTAAACATGAAAGTGGAATTTACATAAAAGTGGAGTAAACATGAAAATGGATTAAAAAAGGTAAAAATGAAAGTGCACATGGTATTTTCACATGGATTTAAAACCCATGGTGGTATTTTACCCATGGTATGTTAAAAAGTGAATTACAAAT
>JASDQU010881865.1:2993-27786 GCA_032191745.1 Picea mariana
GTCCGTATTCATGACATCCTCTGCATTTAAACGGTAGCTGCTTATAGTCTAGTTTTTGCAGGTGGTGCCACTCCCCCACCTTCAATTTTACCACTTCCGGTAGGCCTACTTCCAGGTCAACTTCCACGCAAATTCTTGCATAGGAATATTGGTCTTTTGGGTCGGATTTGTCAATGTAATGGCCTAGTCCATTCCCGATGGCTTGCAACGATGAGGAATTCCAGTAGTGGATTGGGAGGTTTGGGAGTCTGACCCAAACCGAGACATCTTTTGGCACTTCCAAGGCCGGATTGAAGTTGGGAGTCCAACGATTCAGATAAAGGCCCTGCACGCCCATGAAATATGGCCCATTCCTAAAGATTAGGTCACGGTCCTCCTAGAATATGAACTCGAAGATGAAGTAGCCCCTTCCAACGGCATAGCAGGTTACACTATTTTTTATTAAAGGCCTCCAGTTTCTTTGGATCCAGTTGTCTGTTGTCCTGGTTGAGGGCCAGAGCCCCATGAACTACCCTACCAAACCTCGCTCTGATAAGGATATTGCTACTTTCATTGGCTGTTCCGGGGGAATATTGATTTCTGGTACGTCCTCCAGTCTTCTGACAAATCTTGGCGGATCACCTTGGATCGCTTTCTTCCTGTAGGCCGTGACCAGTTTGCTGAAGGACGCAGAGGGGGAGGGAGGGGGCGGCGGCTCCCCTCCGTCTTGGCTAAGCATGGTAGGTGGCACGAACCCTAGCTCAGGTTTTTACCTCCGCGTGCATTCAGAGCGTTACTCAATCATATTTTTGTTACATGATTAGTGCTCTACAATTGAGCACATATTAAATTTTATTATATTAAAAGATAATATAATTAACTTGAAATTGGTTGCATAAATTTCACCTAAGATAAATCAATTACTACATACATTTAATTAGATTTTGAAAATGTTTGACATAATTTCAAATTAAATATATCTATAACATATATATTACTACATATATTTTTATACTTTACAATTTTCATATAATTTTATAAGTCAATTATCTTTTCCATTAGATTTAATGTTCACATTAAAAATTTAATACAATGTGACCAACATGTCCCCCTGTTGCAATGTCACATACATATCCTCATGTCACAATGTGACAAACATAACCTTTTGTCGCATTGTGATGTGCAGAATCCAATGTCGCAATTTGACAAACATAGCTGAATATTGCAATGAGACAGACATATATTGACGTCACTATGTGACAAACATAACGCATTGTCAGAAGCTCACAAATCTATTCCAATGCCATAATGTGACAAACAAAAATCCTACAACAAAATGTATAGAACCAAATGTTGTAATCTAGCAAAAATAACCCAACAATGCAATTCCTTACACAAACCTTGCAATGTTACGCTCATGACCATACCTCACTATTTGAAGAACCTTGTCCTTTGTCACATTGTGATGAGAATTTCCCAACGTTGGAATGTGAAAAACATTCCCTTTCCTTGGATTGTCACAATCACTTACCGGTGACACAATATGTCGAACATCTCTCCATGTCTCATTCTGATGAACATAGTAATGTTGCAATGTGACGAACATAAACTAACGTCGCAATGTGACGAACATAGCCATGTCGTCGCAACGCGGACAATAACACTGCAATGTGCCAAAAATAAACAAACATTGCAATGTGATGATTATTTCCTCATGTTTCAATGTGACACACATATCCTAATGTCATAATGTGACAAACATTTACGAACATAGCCTCCTCATTGCAATGTTATGCAAATATCTTATCGTCATAAGGTGACAAACAATGTCAAACATAGCCTCATCATTGCAATGTGGTGAACATAGCCTCCTCGTCACAATGTTATAAAAGTATCATGTTGTCATAAGGTGACAAACAATGTCATGCCATCGTAATGTGATGAACATAGCCCCGTCGTCACAATAAATGTCCTATTTTCACAATATGATGAACATACGACATTCATGTTCATCACATAGCCATACAACATACAATGAACATACTATATTTATGTTCAGCACATAGCCACTTTTTACTTAAATGTCATGTCGTGACAATGTGATGAACATAACCCCGTTGTCACACTATCCCTATCATCTTCAATATGTGACAAACATTATCATATCATCACAATGTTATGAACATATCTCCATCTTCGCAATGTGATGTAAATATCCATCCATCATAGTGTGACACAAATATCCTTTCCTCACAATGTGAAGAACATAACCTTATCGTCGCAATGTGATGAACATAACCATATTGTTGCAATGTGATAAACATAGACTTATAGGATGTGATGAACATAACCATATTGTCGTAATGTGAAGAACATAACTATGGTTGACGTTAGTTGACCATGATCACGGTTGACTATGGTTGACCATTGTTGACAATGGTTAACCATGTTTGACAGTTTTTTCCATACATGACCATGGCTGGTCATAACCATATTGTCGCAATGTGACAAGCATGGTTAGCCATAACCATATTGTCACAATGTGACGAACATGGCTAGCCATAACCATATCGTCACAATGTGATGAGCATGACTAGCCATAACCATATTGTCACAATGTGACAAACATAGCCTTATATGATGAATATACAATGTGACAAGCATAACCATATTGTCACAATGTGATGAACATAATTATGGTTGACCTTGGATGATCCTCACTATGGTTGATTTTGGTTGACCATGGTTGACAATGGTTAACCATGTTTGACAGTTGTTGTCTATACATGACTATGGCTGACCGTAACCATATTGTCACAATGTGATGAACATGGTTGGCCATAACCATATTGTCGCAATGTACAAACATATCCATATTGTCACAATGTGACAAACATAACTAGTCATAACCATATGTCTTTTTGACAATGGTTGACAATGGTGGACCATGGTTGACCATGGTTAACAATGGTTGACCATGGTTAACAATGGTTAACCATTCTTGACAACTCACCATAACAATGGTTAACAATTGTTGACGATGGTTGACGATGGTTAACCATGTTTGAAAAATGGCCATAACAATGGTTGAAAATTTTCCTGTTGGCAATGGTTGACAATGGTTGAACATGGTTGACAATGGTTAACCATGTTTAACAGTTGTCGTCCATACACGATCATGACTCGCCATAACCATATTGCTGCAATGTGATGAACATTGCTGGCCATAATCATATTGTCACAATGTGACGAACATAACCTCACCATCACAATGTGATGAACATAACAATATTTTTGCAATGTTATGAACACAACCTCGTCATCCTAATGTGATGAACATATCCTCGTCGTCTGTGACACAAATATCTTGTCGTCATAATGTGACAAACAATGTCTTGTTGCTGCATTGTGATGAACATATCTCTGTCATCAAAATAAATGTCATGTCATCGTAATGTGATGAACATATGACATTTATTTTCATTACATATCCATACGACAAACGATGAACATATGACATTTATGTTCATCAGATAACCACTTTTTACTTAAATGTCATGTCATTGCAATGTGATGAACACAGACCCGTCGTCGTAATATCCCCGTCGTCGTCAATATGTGAAAAACAATATATTGTTGTCACAATGTGATGAACATAGCCCCGTCATTGCAATGTGATGCAAATATCCTGTCATCATGATGTGATGCAAATATCTTCTCATCGGAATCCGATGAAATCGACCCCTCCCTCACAATGTGACGAAAATAACCATATTGTCGTGATATGATGAACATAACCTCATCACCACAATGTCATCAACATAGCCCCATTGTCGTAATGTTACATAAATATCATGTCATCATAATGTGACAAACAATTCCAATTTTCTCTATCGGAATGTCATCCGTAGTCTTGGTCAACCATGGTCATCTATGGACAAAAAATATCAACACGTGGTTAACCATTGTCAACCATGGTCAACCACAGTCAACCATGGTCATGGCCAACCAAGGTCAACCATAGTGAACGTCAACCATAGTGAATTTCTACATAAGTTAACCATGGTGAAGGTCTATGGAAGTTAACCATGGTCACGATCAACCATAATTAACCATGTCAATCATAGTGAACCTTTCCTTCCCAAAGTAAACCAAGTTCTACCAAATTTAACCATGATCATGGTCAACCATTGTCAAGCATGGTCATTGTAATTTAATGTATTAATGTATTAATAATGTATTATTAATGTATTAACATATTAATAATTTAATAATGTATTATTAATGTATCACTACTTTAATAATGTATTTATTAAGGTATTAATACTTTAATAATGTATTACTAAAGTATTGATACCTTTTTAATGTTTTAATGTATTAATTCTTTAATATTAACGTTTTAATATCAATATTTATGTTTTAATATTAATATTTTAGTGTATTAATAATATTAATAAATACATTATTACTAATGCATTTATCAATGTATTATTACTTTAATAATGTATTATTTATGCATTACTTTATTAATGTATTAATACTCTAACAACTTATTAATGTATTAATACTTTAAAATGTTACATTATACATTAATGTAAATTTATACTTTAATTTATACATTATATTAATGTAATAATGTTTTATTAATGTCTTACTACTTTATTAATGTATTATTTTATTTGTGTATTAGTACTTTCTTAATACTTTAGTAATGTATTTATTAAAAATATAATAATGTATTAATTAATTAAATTAATACATTTGAGTATACTTTAATATATCAATGTCATTCATAGTGATGACCATAAGAAACTATGATCATGGTCAACCATACTCATTTTCAATAAATGTATTAATACTTTAATAATATATTATTAATGTATTACTACTTTATTAATGTATTACTAAATAAATTAAGGTCAATGTATTACTACTCTATTAATGTATTAATATTTCAGTAATTTATTTATTAATGCAAGTAATGTATTTATTGATGTATTTAATATATTATTAATGTATTAATACGTTAACAATGTATTAATTAACAATGTATTAATGTATAAATTAATTAATATATTGCGTTTTTAATGTATCATTCAATTAATACATTATTTTATATACTAATGTAAATTAATACTTTAATTTATACATTACATTAATACATTAATGCAATACATTAATACATTAATGCAATACATTAATGTTTCATTACATTATTATTATTTGTTTACAGAAACTGGGGAATTTATCTATTATAAAAGTGTGGTCGAGACCACTGGAGTACAATATAGAGATTTAGGACTACAAAAATTCCAAATATAGACTGTAATAAACTTGAATCACTGTAGAATTATAAAATTTTCTCCCCTTTGATCCCAAATCTACTTCTACTATAATTGTGAACTATGTATAAGTGGTAAAATATACCCGCAATACAAATAAAAAGACAAAACATGCATTGACAACTAAAATTTGTGACTGCTACCCGTTTCAAAATGCAGACCAGGTGCCTAATGATTTGGTTCCTCATTCAACGAAACATTGAGATATGGAATTGGTACCACCGAGGCTACTGATGCTGATAAATGATGGTTGCTTCTCTCTATCCCTTTCAGACTGATCTAATCTTCGCTTCAAGTCCTCGTTCTGTCTCTAGAGGGTGTTGAGCTCATCTTGAAGCCACCTAATTAGAATTCGGTGTTGGGCCAAGGTCTTGAGGGAGAAGGACATTGAAGAGTTGAGAGCACAGATCCTGATAAACATTTTATGTTGGTTCTCTGTGTCCTTGAGTTCCATTTCGTTTTCCCGAGCTGATGCTTGCAGGTCCTTTTGACGCTCCATGCCCGCGTTTGTGTTCTCACAGGGTTGAAAGGATAGTAGGTCGATCTCCAAGAATGGAGCGAATACAATTCCCCAGAAAGACCTCATGTTGATAGCTCTGGGAACTCTCAAACCAAGAACTTTAGAGGGGAGCAGGATATCCATACTGAGAAACAAGAATTGGAGCAAGGTGGCGCACCTAATTTCCCAATTATCCATATTACCACCTTCGCCACTCATGATGTTGATGCCTGAAGTACTATACCAATACCATCCATAATTAAATCCACAGAGTACTTAGAGGTGGATGAACCAATTTCTCTCATGGCCAAATGCTTATTCCATGCCTAGACTGATGTTGGCCTCACGTAATTCCTTCCTCCTTTGCTTCAGTCGTGTATTTCCATGAGTGGAGTCAATGGCATTGTGGGAAGGTTCCATTTCTTCATATCTGCGATGATACTGACAATGATACCCAAGACCAGGGATCACACATATTTGAGATCTCCACCATAATTTAACAACTAGAGCACTTGCGTGAACAATAAAACCCTACAATGTGCATGCATGGGAACAATGCGTTGTCCACTGCCAGGTTTACCCTTTGACAAGACATGCGTGGGGTGGTGGATGCGCCTTGTCAATTTTCTAAAATATTTGGGGTGGAGCGTAGTCTTAGGATTCAATGACATTAAGGGGGGGGATTATGACCTCAATGCCACCCACCCTCATTAGACCCTGGGATTTACCGATTTCCAAATTGGCCATTGCATCTGTTGCTGAGTTGTGCTTTCATACCACATGGTAGAAGCTTACCTGGAGATTTTTGAGGAAGAAATTGATGCTATCCACAACTTTCTTTAATCTTAAATCATTTGGCGTGGTCTTTCAGATGAAAATTCGGATGAGGTTTTTTGAGTCGCCAATTATGTTCAAACTTGAAACTTGTTGTTGCTTGGTCAAAAGGCTACCCTGATATAAGGCATATGCTTTTTCTATGTTATTAGAATCTATTCCCATATTCCAATAATAATCAAGCACTATGTGACCTCCAATTCCAAACAATACCCCCCACCCCCCCCACTTGCCTTGTTGATTATTTGGGTTGGTTGTCATTGATTTCAACCCTTGAAGAAATTTCGGTAACACAAAGGTTTGGGTAATGGGCCCAAGTTTGTTTTATGTATAATGGTATGAGTTTTAATATATTTTAAGGTAAGACTATTCTATATGGATAGTAGATGTCATGCCATTTCTGATGGTATGTGGAACGCCACATAACTCCTCACGGTTAGAGAATTATGGCCATGTGAAGTTCGAGAACCCTCATGAGTCATCTAGAAACCCCAAAAGGTCAAAGTAGTCAAAGTGGTTGAAAAGAAGTAATTATTTAAATAATAAAGTGAAGTGATGAGTGTACTATAAGTCAAATTGGATACAAAATAAATTATTTAAATAATAAATTTAATGGAGAAATGACTAAGTGGACAAATGGTTAGAAATGGGTTAGCCCTAAAATAAGGAAAGTGGTTTAAGAGATTTTAGAAGGTAAATAATAAAGTGAAGTGATGAGTGTACTATAAGTCAAAGTGGATACAAAAGAAATTATTTAAATAATAAAGTTAATGGAGAAATTACTAAGTGGAAAAGTGGTTAGAAGTGGGTTAGCCCTAAAATAAGGAAAGTGATTTAAGCTGGTTAGAAGGTAACCCATTGATGAAGCTACATAAAAGTACAAATAAGAGGCAAGGGTCTCTCATTTTAATCACACTTGAGAATATTGAATATCTACAAGTTATTGAAGTAACCAAAGGATATCTAATGCGAATTTCAGAGGGAAGGTGAAGTAAAGAAGGCCGAAATTCAAGGGAGGATAAATTCTTTTGATGATTCTTTCTAAGGTATGTTATTTATAGGTCATCTGACCATTTTTGCAATAAATTTTTTTCTAGAATGATTCAGACCACAAAATCCGGAGGCCGTTGAGGAAACATATCCAGGTAGTTGTGGCTAGTCCCGAAACTAGTCTAAAACAAGTATTTCGGGTAAAAATGTTATAAATTCTTCATAACAGATATAAATTCAGTAATACCAAATGTATTGGTCAGCGTACAGTCTGTAGTATTCTTTCTACCATTTTCAGATCCATATAACAAACATTCCACGTGGGGCACACTCTACAAGTTTCCTCTCTAGAATAAGCCAGAATTCAACAAGGTATGCCATTTTTTCTACACTCATTTTCTGAGAGGTTCCAAGTAGTGAAACTTGGAGGAATTTCATAAAAGAAACTGAAGAACATTGTGTACTATTTTGAAATCTTTATTCATTACAGGTACATAGTTATGATTATTTCAAGTTAGGGTTGTTGACTAATCCAAAATTAGTCATGTGAGACTAAAGTAAAGTTTGATGAAAATGCTAGTCTCTTGTTGTTAAATTTAAGGAAGGTTTGCAGTTATGTATCATATACAAGTCTGTTACAGAGTTACAAATTAGATTTGGATGATGAAATTGATTATGGATTTTGGTTGAGGTACATGTTGGGTACATGGTTGAGACAAGTAGTTGATGATTTCACACATACATGAGGTGTATAGTTGATGATGTTGGTACATATTGATGATTCATAGTTTATGTGTATTTGATGCATGATTGGTACATATTTGGTGCATGGTTGATGCACTAGTTGATGGTACAGGTTGGTGCATGGTTGATGCACTTGTTTATGGTACAGTTTGATTACAGGCTGTTTGGTACAAGTTGTTACAGGTTGTTTGGTATAGGTTTACAACACTATATCTCAAAGTGATAGTGTGACAGTGGTTCCATCATTCTACTTATATTTCAGGGTGGTTGGATGGGGCAAGGAAAGATGGTTGTAGCCACATTTCGGTTGTATCCAGAGAACATAGGGGGTTGTAGCCAGAGAATTGGGGAGTTGGAGCTTCCTTCAACTTGTAGCTTCAGAAACCAGGGGGTTGGATCCTCCTTCCAGTTGCAGCTGGGAAAAAAAAGGAAGTTGGTGATTCTAATAAATATAATTCTTAAAGACATACAATAAAAAACATTCTGTGGTTTTCTCCCTCTTTGGGTTTCAACGTAAAAACACTAGTGTACTGTGTATGTGTATGATTTCTCATTTGTTCATTATTTATTTAGTTTGCAACTATTGGATGATAATGCTACATTGATATAACACTTGCATTTTATGGTTAACAAGGATTAAATTTCTCTATTATTGATTCACCCCCCCTCTTAGTAATCCAACAATTGGTATCAGAGCAAGTTCCTTAAGAAATCAATTTAACTACTGAAAGGTAGATCATGGAGAGAAACAACATGTATTAAAACAAAATACCACAATTTGATGGACATAAGTATGCATTTTGAAGAAGAGGGATGAAAATATATATACAGGCACAAGGATTTGAAATTTCAAAATCAGTATTAAATGGATACAAAGAACCAACAGTTCCGCCAACAAGTGAAAAAACAATGAAAATCAGTCAAAATAATTCCAAATCCACAAATGCACTTCTAAATGGTCTTGGTGAATTGGTATATACCAAATTTGTACATTTTAAATCCACTAAAGATATTTGGGACAAGCTTCAAAATATTTATGAAGGAGATTCAAAAGTCAAAGCAACAAAGCTTCAAACTTACAGAGGTCAATTCGAACAACTAAAGATGAAGGAAGATGAAAATATTGAAGATTACTTCTTATGAATCAATGAAACAGTGAATGTAATCATAGGATTGGGAGAATAAATTAAATAATCTGTAATTGTTCAAAAGGTACTAATATCTCTTCCTATGAGATTTGATCCTAAGATATCATCACTAGAAGAAAGAGAAGATCTAGACTCAATAAGCATGGACGAACTACATAATTACATGGAATCTTCACAACATATGAAATGAGAACTGAACAGGAAAATCCATATATAAAAGAAACAACTTTCAAATCATCCAAAAGGTGAAAAGAAAAAGGGAAAGCAAAAGGAACATAGTATTGCTGATTACAACTACGTGAGACATCCTCCAGGACACAGACCTGAGAGAGAGCCCCCGAGTTGGGTGCGTGGTTCTTATCTGAGACATAACTGGAATGTTGTGCTGGCCTCCTCCTTACATATATTTGATATGAACTCCAGATGGTTCTCCTATGTAACACATTGAGAAATAAGATCTACCGAGTTGGACGTGCATGTGGCTGGGCATAGGTGAATGTGTGAATTCCCATGAGTTGGGTGCATCGTTCTGAGAGAGAGAGATGAAAATGATGTATTATCTTCCTCTGAGCAGAGAGTTGAGATGATGAACTCCATATGAATTTCCTGTGTAATGCAATGGGAAATAAGATCTATTGAGTTGGACATGCCTATGGATGAGCATAGGTGAACATGATCCTAGTGGATGAGCACTAGTGAGTGTGGGTCTCCTATGAGATGCAATGAGATAGAGATATGGACATCCCTATGGATGTGCCCCTAGTGACTGAGCACTAGTGGGTGTATGAAATTCAATTCTATATTGTTCAAGATTCAGAATTAATTGTAACCCTAATTGTAATGTAAAGGGTACAGGTCAGACACACCTTAATGTAAAAGATAATTACTGTAAAATATAATTAATATGGTAATTATTAATTATGTTGTGAGTTATTGAGGGTAGACCTATTGTGCCAATAGACTCTTCTATTGACAGGTTCAATCTAATATAAGTAAAAGTAAAATTCCCATTGAGGAATCATATCTCAAGTGTGAGTTTGGAAATTTTAGGAAGAACATATTCTTGGGAAACATGTGCACCTCTCTTGGGTGCTAGGTTTCTACAGTTTGTGAGCATCCTTTTGTGTGATAGGTGTTTATGGTAGTGGAGGTGTTTATCTTGAAGAATATAGTAAAGGATTTGCTCGGTTTTATTCCTTTGTTGAGAAGGGTTTCCCAGGATACTTCTTGTGTACTTGTGCATGGTGTTTCTTCTTGTGATCTTGGTTGCTGCAACAAATTGTCTATGGTTTAAGAAAAATGTTAAAATGGAATGAACTTCATGCTTAAGCCTAGATTATTGAAAAAACAACATGGTATCAGAGCATAGGTCTTGAAGAACCCTTGCACAAGCACTTAAAATCTAATCCATCCTTCTTCTGCAAATCCGTATGACCTCTAGGGTTTCTACAAAATCCATACGACCCTCTCTTGTTTGGCCTTTTCAACACTCCAAACTTGGATGTTGGAGCTGAAATTTGGATAGGAGGGTACGAACTCCTTCATCGCACCTTCAAAATCTCTTAAAGTGAAATTTCAAGAATTTTTTATTTTTGTCACTAGGATATCTAGGGTTCCACAAATATTCTGCATATTTCTGGTTTTAGGGTTTTTGTAGCGTCTTGAAGAAGCCTTCAAGATTACCTGTGTTCTTATGACTTTCAAGGATTATTGTTGGCAGTCATAATCCAAACAAAACCTAAGTTTTCTAGCCTAGCCTAGCCGTTAGGTTTTCTAGCCCAGTTGACAAGGGTTTGTGAAGAATCTAAAACTATGATGGAAGATAAGCTTGGTGGATCAAGCAACTTCAAGTTCCTGGAAGACAAGACTTCAAAAGAAGACTTATTGTGGGTATTACAAAAAAATAGGGTTTACCCGAGACAACTATTGATGAATGGAAGGAATATGCTGTCAAGAAAAATAAGCCAATCATCTACTCAAGCTCTTACATTGAAGGGTCAAATTCAAAATAACAAGATGAAAAAAGGTGACACCATGACTACCTTCTTCATGAAAGATCTCAGAGGAAAAAGATCAACCAAGTGCCATTGGAGAAATCATATAAGCACCCTTAGGTATTCACTTGTATATATTATTTGTATCATTGTCACGAGGAAAACTGCAGGAGGAATGGACCTTTGTTGAAGTCATGGATCCAGAGGGATCTCAGTGCATTCAGAGGAACAACACACTAGAAGTGAAGACTCCAGGCAGGTTAACAAAAAAGGAAGATGGTTATACTTCAGACTTCAGAGGGATTCAAAACTATTTGAGGAGGAAGAACAAAACCATCATTGAGGCAACCAATGCAACAATGCATGATCATAATCCTTCTATGATTCTATGGGCAGAAACATGCATGACACAGTTGTTACACCTCAAAATTATTCACTTCGATAGTGTTGCAAGTGTTGTAAATTCTATTCACCCTTTTGGGGGACCGCTACCCTTTTTTTAGCAAATTCTAGGTTTGTTGAGGAAAATAAGGGAAGAATCCCTCAATTCCCGAAGGCAGTTGGATTTGAATAGATGGTCAAGGAATGATCTTAGGGGAGATCCTCAACCGAAGGAGAAGAATCCTCAACTCATTGCAAATATCTCTCAAGTGTTTGGACCTCTCCAAGGTTATATAAGGAGGCCTTCTCATGGTCAAAGGTACAAGGAATATTGAGAAGTATACCTAACTTATGATCTCATAAGAAGGTATTGACAAGGAAGATTGAGAATTATACCTAACTTATGATCTCATAAGAAGGTATTGAAAATGGAGATTGAGAATTACATCAAACTTATGATCTCATCAGTGAGATGTCATCAAAGAAATCAATGGAGATTATTTGAGCAAAGGGGTTGGACAAGGAGAACTGGAAGAAGTTGTTGCACCCTCATTCAAAGGATTGTAAGTACTTTTACTTGTTCTCATTAATATAATCAATGCTTGGCATGTTTCTTTGAAACTTGTGCTTGTTCCACATGAGTTTGTCTATAGTAGATGGATCTATGTTTGAGCTAATCTCAGTAGAGTAGGAAGTCTTTTGTACCTTTGTTTGTTTTGCAGGACCTATCAGGGAGCTCAGGATCAAAGCTCAACTAGGACTTTGCAAGGACAAATGTCACTAATAAGGTACATATATTTCTCCTTCTCTTTCATTTATTAGCTTGGTTAGATCTAAAAGGAAGTCAATGTCCATGTTAAGCACTTTTCTGTCTTGGCCTTAGGAGTCTAGAGACCAAGATGGATTCCACTTGTCCGTAGGGGGATTCACCTACAACAGAAATTGGCGACTCCACTGGGGAGGATATCTAATTTTTGTTTCCAATCCCAGATCTTGTTTTGGCCCTTTTCCCACTGATTTGATCTTATCCATATTGTCATGTTGATTCTTAGATTTGTTTGATTGCCTCATTATGTCATCGGGATCACCCTGATTGACTGAATTTCCTTCATTTTTTGAGTTTTTGGGATTTTTTCTGAGTTTTTGGAGTAGAGCGCTCCCCTCCCATTGTTTTCAGAGCACTAGAACTCCCTTGTAGCCTTACAAAGAGCGTTGGAATGCTCTGGTTCCCCTTACACTAGAGCACTACCCCATTTTTGTGAGAAATTCTCCAAATTTTTCATCTTCTGAAGCTATTTCTTGGTTTTGGATTTTGCCCAGGGTCCCATACTCTCAGTCCATCTTGATATTGGCTTTCAAACACCCTTATTTATGAGAATTCATCCTCTTTTGTTTGTATTTTTTGACATTTGTCCTTACTTTTCAATTTGTCCTTCACGATTTGGAGTCAATTTGTCGTTTTCTCCTCATTTATCTGAATGAGTGAAAACTTTGTAAGGGGTTTCAAAGGTGTTTTGTAAATTTCTTTCTGATCATTGAGTCATATTGTCCAAGATCTTTCTCCTTCCTTTTGAGTTTTTTGGCTTTCCATTTCTTGTTTGATCACAACAAGGGTGTCTTTTGGTTTATGTGAAGTTTGCTTCCAGATTGCTTAAATCTCACAACTCTTGAAGTCCGATTAGCATAAGAAGATTTAAATATAATGGTTATCAGTCACATACAAACATTTTAATATTGCATTGGATTCCTTATTGAGGAATATTGCATGAGGTCATTTGATCTTAGTGTTTGACAGTGAAAGGAAAATCCTTCTCCTTCCCTTAATTAGACATTCATTGAAAGAAAAGATTGCTTATCATTTCTTATGCATATTTTGGGAATTGAGTCATAATATCATCAGTATCACTCTCATACACCTCCGAGTAAACAACAACCACTAAAATCAATGCTTAACTAAAATTTATCATACTTTTTACATCTTTGTTAGAAAACCTACATTAGTTTAAGGTGTAAGGATTTGGAATAGGTTGAAAGGCTAACTTTCCAAAGCTATCAAACAAAATTAGCATCTTTCGATATGGAGAGAAAATCCAATTGTCGTATAGGCTTTCTGGGATCCCCCTCTCACACAAGGGTTACACACGAGGTTGCATTTGGGAGAGTTACGGAGATTATCCCTTCGTGGTTCAACTGTTTGTAGTGGTCAGATTGTATATTAGGGGTCACTTGAGGGTATACCCACGATTATGTGTGGGAGCCTCTCAAGTTGATTTCGGACTTGTTATCCTGCCCATATGTTCTAACTGGATTGTCAACTATACCCTCCCAGGGGCTGAGTGTGAGTTGGCAACCTTAGTAGCCATAATCTTTAGGGTCTCACAGGAGGTGACAGTGAAGGGAAGTCTCACTGTCCCTGGAATAGATGGTGGTCAAACTCACTCGGGCTCCTTGGAGGGTAAATCCACAATTACTGTGTGGAAGATTGCACCAAGGCGTAAGTCCTTTAAGCAAGTCACCAACATAACGGATCCACCCGCTCTACCCCTGCCTCTTCCTATTTTGATCTCGCGACGTTGGATTTCATCACCAATTAGTGGTTTCATTGTGGGAAGATTTTGTTTGATTGTTTGCTTCTCAGATTCATAACATGTGTTGGTTGTGTTACTTAGTGTAACTTAGGATGAGTCAATGTTAATGGCATCAAATATTGAGAGTACCAATAGAGGAATCCCTTCTCCTGGGGAACCTTATACGTTTCCTTCTTTTGGAAACTTTGGTCCTCCATACATTGCCACATTGAGTCTTCCGGGACTCACCATTGGATTACCGATTTGGTTGTTCCCCACTCCAATGATCTCGAATCCTCCCAATGTTTCAACTGCACCTAATACTTTAGATGTCAGTACACCACCCACACATCAACCTCATGTTGAATTTTTGCCTTCTTCACCCATTAAGTCTCCTTCCATTTCTCCTTCTTCGCCTAGTGAAAGCTATAAAGAAAGTAGCCAGGTTGATCAGAAGAAGAAGAAATGGAAAGAGAAGAAGAAGAAGAGCCCGAAAAGGACCAAGGCCCCAACAACATCAGATGTTGGATCCAAGCAACTAGTTACTGTTAATAGTACTAGGAGTGTTGATGAGGTCAACAAGATTAAAATGAAGAATCTGAAACCAAAATTCCCTTGCAGTCTTTGTAAGGGTGACCAATTTCTAAGGGATTTCCCTGGTATTCCCAAGGTATTAGAAATGTGGTCCTCCACGTCATCGACCTCTGCTGGTCATGCTGGTGGTACCCCATCAACTAGTGACGTTAAGGCTGGTAAGAAGAAGCCAATTGTTAAATTCCCTTGTATGTTATGCAAAGGTGATCATTATTCTCACCTTTGTCCTCATATGGACAAGGCTTCTTCTCTTTTGGAAAAACTTCAAATTCCAAAAGGTTATCGTAAGATTTTCCCCAACCCATCATTAGTTGATGGACTAGTCAATCTGGTTCCATCCCCGGTCGGTCTAGTTGATCAGGTGGTCAATCTAGTCTCATCCTCAATTGAAACACAAACCCAAGTAGCTAATCTAGTTCCGTCATCGATCAACCCTACTCTTCATCAAAAGCGTATAACCCAAGTAGTCAATTCGTTTTCATCCTTGGTCGACCCCATTCTCCTGTTAGAGAGTGACACCAAAGTGGTCGATCCGTTTCCACCCATCGACCCCATTCTCCCCTTGGAGAATGAAGCCCAAGTGGTCAATCCGGTTATATCATCGATCGATCCCACTCCTCCTTTGACAAGTGCCAAAGTGGCTGATACAGTCCCTTCATCGGTTAGTCCCACCCTTCCTCTGAAGAGTTTCTGCATGGTTGATCCGATCCCATCATCAGTCAATCCCAATCTTCTTTTGAAGAGTGTCTGCGTTGTCGATCTGATCCCATCATCAGTCGATCCTACTCTCCCTCTAGAGATTAAACCTAATACTACCCACATTTTTCTTGTTGATACAGAATCTACCATGTTGGGGGGCATTCCTCATTCTCCTGCGAAACCCCCTCCAAGCAATGAGGCCATCCTTTTTGATTGGGGTGTGCTAACCAAAACTCATCTTCCCTCTCACATTCCTTTCCAGATTATAGTATAGGTTTGTGGTCGGGACGTTCCTCAAACGTTGATATATGAAGGTGCATCCGTTAGTATTTTTTCCTTTGTTCCTTGGCACGGTTTGGGTTGTCCTCAGCTTGCGTCAGTTACACAAAATCTGTTATCTTTTAACAAAAGAACTAGTCAACCTTTAGGGACCCTTCCTCATTTTTCGTAACTTTGGGAGGGAAAACTGTCTTTATTGATGTCATGGTAGTTCGAGACCCCTTGGATTTCACTTTACTCCTTGGGCGGGATTATGTCTATGCCATGAGAGCGATCCACTCTTTTTCGTGTTATATATTTCCCTCTTGATGGAAGAATTGTGACTATTAATCAACTTTCCCTCATCGGTCCTGACTGGATTACCTCCCTGAATGATTCTTATATGACTACAGTATCGCCCCTGTCGCATGTCAATTATGTGGCATTGTCTCCCATGACTTCGACTCTTGAAGATTTGGATCTAGTAGTTGACATGGTGATCTCTTCGGTAGGGCTATTGGAGCCTGATCTCCTTACCCCTGTCGTGACCCTTGACATGTCTTCCTTCCAGAGTGATTTTCTTCCATCCAGTGAAGATCTCTTGGAAGCCATGACCGAGTTTTGTTTGTTGACATGGTGTCCTTCTAGGACATTATTCTCTTGGAAGCCATGATCGTGAAGAGTCCATGAGCATAGTTTTTCTGTCTGTGGCAAGCTTGTTAAAAATGAAACAGAGGTCTCGAGCACAATTTTCTTCTTTGTGGCAATCTCATTAAAAAATGAAACAGAAGCTTTGAGTATAGTTTTCCTCTCTGTAGCAAGCTCGTTAAAAAATGAAACATCAATCTGGGGATTTAATCTAGAGCCCTGAGCATAGTTCTTTTCCTGTGTCAAGCTCATTAAAAAATGAAATAGTCACCTCTTTTGAACCTTCACTTCATCCACTCTTATCCTTTTTCTCCATCTAGTAGAGAAATTGGTGACAACCTCAAAGTTGGTGAATGAATTGAAGCTTGGAGGGCATGTCTCCAGCCTTTGATGATCATTCTGGAGTTAAGCCCCCAGCTTTCAAGCTGGGGGCATACCGAGCTTAGTCTTTGTTCTTTCTCATGCTCATAAATACATGAGAATGAAACTAGGTAAACTTTTATCTCTTTTTCGGACCCGCATGGATAAACGAAAAAGGAACCCCTTGGAGTTGTCTTTGAGCTCTTTTCAGACTCTCTAAACATGAAATCATTGCCGAGTGATCTTGCTTCCTTTCCCACTCATTAAAATGTTTGAAAGGGCGTCTTTTGAGTGATAATTTATCTCTTTTTTGGACTCATGAGACTAACATTACGAAAAAGGACAACATTGGAGTCATCTTTAAGTTATTTTTAGACTCTCTAAATATGAAAAACCACCGAGTTTACCTTCTCTGGACTCGTTAAACAATCATACATTGAAGGGCCCATACGGGACCAAACCCTTACTTCTTATAGTTCATTAAACAAAGGAAGAGGGACTTATCGAAGGTGAGTCATATCGAGCATGCGTTACCCTCCTCGAGCTTGTTAAATTAAAAAGAGGTACTCATCTATATGGATGGGGGAAAACTTGAAAGAAGCAAGCCAAACATTTTTTGAGAAAATTACCAGTAACTCTTAGAGTCGCCCTTAAATACGACACTTTGTCTTTGCATGCATTTTAACCCACTGAACCTCTACACTAAGCTAATCCTATGAGTTTCTTTTACTCCTTTTGGTCACCTGACGAAAGTCACAACATCCACTGCATCATCAAGTTTTGGTCCATGTCAAGTTTTTGTTGTTGTGCCTCAGTGTTCAAGGGAAGTATCTGCCTCGAGAGTCAACCATCACAAATATCTTGTTTCAATACCCGTGTCAGTCCATCTTTATTTGATCTACCAATTACATCTCTGTGTCTGTTTCATGTCGTTGATAGGGGATACATCAAGGCCCTCCTTCGATGAGCCTATTCATGTTGACTTCAACACATTATCTGGGAACTAGACTTAGAAACCAATTAGTACCTTGGGACTTGCATGCCTTAATGGAAGGCCTCCTCATGTCTGACAGTGGGTTTACATCATTGACCTCTGATCGGATGATTCCATGGATGTTCGACTTCATCTCTTCCATTGACATTCATTGGAATGTACTAGAGTACCTTGGGAATCATTGACATAATGGTGACCTCCCTCGCGCTTGTTAACGATTTACATCATTGACCGGTAATCAAGTGGTTTTTGCCATGTTAAACTTTAGGACATCTATTCACATGGTTAGATTAATACTACATCGGGATCGGTAAGAAGACCCTAGGTTGAGTTATCACTCTTATATGTACTTTTCCGAGGTTGTGAAGGAGTTCTCTTGAACTATGACACATATACTATTACATAGATCCACTTTGTATTGGTCGTGGCTATGTCTTGTCATTTTGTAGATCCATTGTGTATTCTTCATGGCTACGATCAGGTCAGGTCATAGGAGTATAGATCCACATTTTATCTGCAGTGGCTATACCATTTTGTCAATATAATTATGGATCTGCAGTGTATTTTATGGTGGCCATACCTAAAAATTATTTATCACTCAAGCATAAGTATGCCTACCTTGAGTTTGAAACATATCATAATATTTGTTTGATGCTTGTGTGCAACTTTTTCCGGTTTCTCTGCATCCATACCCTTGCTCACAAAAGTCTACAAAGTACTTCAGTCATAATAGTCTTCTAACTTCATACTTTGGGGGGAAATCTATTACACCTCAAAATTACTCACTTCGATAGTGTTGCAAGTGTCATCATTACAAGTGTTGTAAGTGTCACATCTTATCTGCAAGTGTTGCATATTGACCACAAGTGTTGCAAGTGTCATAAGAATCATACTACCATATTTCCCATGTCGTGCCTATAACGACATCACGAAGACACTTAAGACACCCCAAATACTAGTTTGGAAGAAGAGAAGTCACTTGATAGGGAGTACAAACCTTTTGACATTGAAAAAACCACAAAAAAATGGATTTTGGAGAGGAGCGCTCCCCTACCCACTGTCAGGGAGTGCTGGCTCTCCCTGAGCCTCTTTGGGGGAGTTCTTGAGCACCCTGTGCACCCTTTTGGGGGAGTGCTACCATTTTTTTAGCAAATTCTGGGTTTGTTGAGGCAAATAAGAGAAGAATCCCTCAATTCCTGAAGACAGTTGGATTCGAATAGATGGTCAAGGCATGATCTTAGGGGAGATCCTCAACTGAAGGAGAATAATCCTTAACTCATCCCAAAGATCTCTCAAGTGGTTGGAACTCTCCAAGGTTATATAAGGAGGCCTTCTCATGCTGAAAGGTACAAGGAAGATTGAGAATTATACCTAACTTATGATCTCATAAGAAGGTATTGACAATGGAGATTGAGAATTACATCAAAATTATGATCTCATGAGTGAGATGTCATCAAAGCAATAAGTGGAGATTATTTTAGCAAAGGGGTTGGACAAGGAGAACTGGAAGAAGCTGCTGCACTCTCATTCAAAGGATTGTAAGTACTTTTACTTGTTCTCATTAATATAATCAATGCTTGGCCTGTTTCTTTCAAACTTGTGCTTGTTCCACATGAGTTTGTCTGCAGTAGATGGATCTATGTTTGAGATAATATTAGTAGAGTAGGAAGTCTTTTGTACCTTTGTCTGTTTTTCAGGACCTATCAGGGAGCTCGGGATCGAAGCTCAGCTAGGACTTTGCAAGGACAAACGTCGCTAATAAGGTACATATTTTTCTCCTTATCTTTCATTTATTATCTTGGTTAGATCTAAAAGGAAGTCAGTGTCCATGTTAAGCACTTTTCTATCTTGGCCTGAGGAGTCTAGAGACCAAGAGGGAATCCACGTGTTCACAGTGGGATTCACCTACAACAACAGTATATGTCCAGAACAAGAGTCTTCACCTGATTTTGAAGAAACAAAAAATTCTGAAGAAGCCTTTACTCGAGTGAAGCCTGAGATTGAACACTTCAGATATTTTGGTGCCAAATTATTTTCATGTAACTAAAGAGAAAAGGTCCAATCTAGACCCTTAAGGGAGGAAGGATACATTTATGGGATAACAATGAATCTTCGAAGACATATCAGATCTACATCCCTGGTCAGAGAAAAATTGAGACTAGAAGAGATGTTGCTTTTGAAGAAAAAATAACCCTTCAAAGATCCAGAGAATCTCAGATGGAGATTGATAGTGAGCCAATATCCTCTCCCCCTTCAACATTTCAGAGGGAGACAAACATTATTCCAGCTAATCCAATTGATCCAATTGATATGTCCAGAGATATTGTAGTAGGGCATAAATGGCCTACCTAGGCTCAACAAACTCTGCAGGAGGCAGAAGAACACACAAGCCCCTCAAGGCACATCCCAATAAATCAAAGATATTTTTGAGCTACTCTTCAGCCATGAGCCACATCATTGATTCTGAGTCTTCTTGACATGAAGAAGCAACAAGGGAACATGTATGGAAAGTTTCCATGACAGGAAGAATACCAATATACCTTAAAGAATGATGTATGAGATATTATTCAGAGACCAGAAGGGAATTCTATGGTGACTTCCAAGTGAATCTATAAGATCAATCATGCAACTGATGGAAGTGTTGAGAAATACAAAGAGAGATTTGTAGCCATAGGATTCCCACAAATATAGGGAGTTGTCTATGATGAGACACTTCATCCAGTAAGCCTGATACACTTCCATCCGTACTACCATCCATGAGTTGGAAACCACATTAGATGGATGGATTCTTTATGAGTTGGGTTTCAGCAAGAGTGTTGCTGATCCAAACCTACATTATTACATTGTTGGTGACGAGAGTATGATTTTGGTGACTTATTCTTAAAGTCTTGTTGTTAGATACAAATAAACCTTGGCTTATTATTTCGAGATGAAGGATCTGGGTATGATGCACTACTTCTTGGGACAAGAAGTATGATATAGGACCGATAAGATTTCCCCGAGTCAAGGAAAATATATAGTGGGGATATTAAAGAATTTCAGTATGACAGAATGAAAATCCATGCCTGCACCAATGATGATGAATTTGAAATGATGATGATTCAGATGAGATTGTTCCATGGTTGATTGGATCACAGATGTATCTGGTTAAACCCAAACTCGATGTATTCTATGCAGAGAATGTACTTAGCCAATTCTTGAGTCAGCTGAGACAGACTCACTGGACAACAACAAAACATGTATTGAGATATCTACGATGCATAGTTAGATATGTCATGAGATATGCCTCTAGTGTAGACTTGAGTTTGAAGGGATATGAAGAATGGACATAAAGTACAGTGGACTAGAAGAGAACATTCGGTTGTTGTTTTACTGTGAAGTTTGCCATGGTTTCCTGGTGCAGCAGGAAACAAATTTATGTGGCCTTGAGTACCACAGAAGCATAGTATATATCATTGTGTGTGCAAAGCAGTGTGGCTTCATAAGCCTCTAACAAATTTAATTGATCATGAGATGGATCCTATGATTATAAATAGAGTTGTGTGAAGCTCTTTGAGAATCATGTGTTTCATGATAGATCGAAACACGTTGAGATAAAATATTATTTTCAGAGACATGATGCAAAAGAAAGCAGTACACGTGCAATACCTTCCTACATATGAGACGTTTGAAGACATCTTCACCAAACTGACTTGGTGAATAATACCTCTCTATGTTAGAAGGAGTGTTGATGACTATAGCCAAGACAAAGTTTCAATTACTTTTGTGCGAGAATTGGCCTGATGGAGAATGCCTCCCTAGCTAAGAGGGAGTGTTGATGATTACATTTGTGTGAGACATCCTCCAGGACACAAAACTGAGAGAGAGTCCCTGAGTTGGGTGTGTGGTTCCTATCTGAGATAGAACTGGAATGTTGTCTTGGCCTCCTCCTTAGAGAGAGTTCAGATGAACTCTAGATGATTCTCCTATCTAACACAGTGAGAAAGAAGATCTGCTGAGTTGGACGTTCCTGTGGCTGAGCATAGGTGAACGTGTGAATTCCCATGAGATGGGTGCATCATTCTGAGACAGAGATGAAAATGATGTATTATCCTCCTTTGAGCAGATATTTGAGATGATTAAATCCATATGAATCTCCTGTGTAATGCAGTGGGAAAGAAGATATACTGAGTTGGACGTGCCTGCGGATGAGCACTGGTGAACATGATCCTAGTGGTTGAGCACTAGTGAGTGTGGTTCTCCTATGAGACACAATGATATAGAGATATGGAAATACCTATGGATGTTCCCCTAGTGGTTGAGCACTATGGGTGTATGAGATCCCTTTCTATATTGTTCAAGAGTCAGAATTACCTGTAACCCTAATTGTAATGTAAAGGGTACAGGTCAGCCCCACCTTAATGTAAAAGATAATTAATCTGGTAATTATTAATTATATTGTGAGTTATTGAGGTCAAACCTATTGTGCCAATAGGTACTTCTGTTGACAGGTTCAGTCTAATATAAGTAAAGGTAAAATCCCTATTGAGGAATCATATCTCAAGTGTGAGTTTGAAAATTTCAACAAGAACATCTTCTTGGGAAAAGTGCACACCTCTCTTGGGCGCTAGGTTTCTAGGGTTTGTGAGCACCCTTTTGTGTGCTAGGTGTTTATGGTGGTCGAGGTCTTTCTCTTGAAGAATATAGCAAAGTATTGGATGGGTTTTCTTCCCTTGCCAAGAAGGGTTTCCCAGGATACTTCTTGTGTACTTGTGGATGGTGTTTCTTCTTGTGATCTTGGATACTGAAACAAATTGTCTATGGTTTAAGAAAAATGTTAAAATGGAATGAACTTCATGCTTAAGCCTAGATTATTGAAAAATCAACACATATCAGCAACAGTGACTTCTTAGAAGATGATGAAGAAGAAATGGCCAACTTTGTCAGAAGATTGAACAAGAGAACCAACGACAGATATAAAGGTAAGATTCCATTGATTTGTTTTAATTATGATGATATTGGTCATTTTGCTAACAAACGTCCTCATAAGAAATATAAGAGGAATGATGAAGATGAAGTTAGTGACAGTGAGACGGAAAGATTTATATTCATCAAAATAGAAGACTCTGATAAATAAGACACCGAAGAAGAATATGAAGAGGCATAAGTTGAATACCGAGAATAAGTTTTGAGTTCCATAGAAGTTATAAGAAGAGAAAAGAAGAAAAACAAGAAGATACAAGCAGAACTAGACAAGAAAGAAGATACTCATGAACTAGAAAAAATGATAATGAAATTGAAGGTTAAAATAGAAGAAGATAAAATAATTGAAGAAGCACTCAAAGAACAATTAGAAGAAAGAGACAGGATCATTGTAAATTTGGAAGAAGAGTTTGTCACATTGAGAAAGGATATTCAAAAGAAAAATATGCAGAACAACTCAAAAGTTCTGGATGACATTATCATCAGTCAAAATCTTTGTCATGACAAGTTTGGATTTGGACACAATTAGACAAAAAAGGGATCAAGCTCAAAATCAATAGAACAAGAAACATACCCAAAAATTTATGCAGAAACAATCAAAGAGAATAGGAAGACCTACAAGGAATATTACAGGGACACTCCTCCACCGAGAAGATTCAGATTTTAGAATCAACAACCGACATAAACAAACAGGCCTCAGGAAGAAGAAGGATTCATAAAAGTAACTCCTTTCATAAGATCTTCAACTCCCAGGTATCAAACTATCTTTTTTGGTTTATGTTATGCATGCAGTAATTATGGACATAAAGTTGTAAATTGCATATCTAATAGGAGGAATATAAACAACTTTGAAAGTCATACACAAAATGGTTATCCAAGAAGGCCTATTGAAGCACAGAGAAGAAGCTACAACAGGTTTGAATCACTGAGCACTGAAGTGGAATGCTACAAGTGCAACAACTTTGGACACATGGCCAAAGATTGTAGAATGACAGTCCCTCCTAGAGAATTGTTTAGTTCTCATTGATGATGTCAATCAGAGTTTATTTAATGTCAACTCAGGAAGGTAAACTTAGAAGCGCTACCTAAAATATATAGATCAACCTAGATCTAACAATTGTCAAGATCCTAAGGTTCTCTTACAAGAACACGTGAATTTTAGGATCTCCTACAATCTTAGAACATTTAACAAAACTTAAAAGATGAAATGAAACAAACCTAAATCTAATAATTGTCCGAGATCTTATGGTTCTCTTACAAAAACACTTTCAAATAAGATCCTTCCAGTATTAGAACATTTAACAAAACTTAAAAGCTGAAATGAAACAAACCTAAATCTAATAATTGTATGAGGTCTTACGGTTCTCTTACAAGAACACTTTCAAATAAGACTCTTCCAATATTAGAACATTTAACAAAACTTAAGAGCTGAAATCAAACAAAAACATAAATTAAATTATACCTAAAATAAGCAAATCAGCATGCAAGTGAGGCCATGGGGGCCCTCCATAACTCCACAAGCACACTACTTCAAAGGAGACTCATATGTAGAAGAAAAATCGAAGTATGCTTCTTTATTTCAAAATCTCCTTTACAAACCAACTCTAAGATTACAACTCTCTCTAATTCTAAGATTACAAGCTTACCAATGAAGGAGGTAACACTCCTATTTATACAAGAGCTATGATAACAAACTCATAAATGTGATCCACTAATCTCTCTTTAGTTCCATACATCTCTCAACCATCTAGACACATAACCCTATCCTCCATGATATTCTCCATGAGGTCCATGATCTCC